>JAVTVY010054902.1:0-31242 GCA_036873755.1 Hanleya hanleyi | reverse complement strand
TACAGTGCCCGTCAAGACCACTTTGACACTCGACTTCACGTACATTCCTTCCTAATTACAAGCGTCTAGTCCGTCATTCATAATCCAGCCGTCGTCCATTAGAGAATATCCGCGTCCATAATCCAAAGACCTATTCCATTTCCATATAACAGTATTAGCACCAAATTCAAAAAGACAAAGGTATACATAAACATAGGCTTGTTTCCTGCAAGAGAGAAGCGGTCAACACTTTTCAATCATGCCGGCAAGACATCATGATGTTCCAAAATATCAAATCCGTATCGCTGATCAGCATTCTTAATCCATAATATTCGTTATAGAGTCGTCATCTAAAAATGATGTACCTCAGCCACGCTTTGATTGTGACTGTTCATATGAGTACCATGAGGATCTTGAAGCACATGGGCTCATACGGCCCCTAGCCCCGGGTTAAGCGGAACCAGACACATGTTACGAAACGTAGCGCCATAGATCTTGCACGCTACGTTCGTATTTTGCTATCAGCACGCGATATGCACCGCCAAATTTGAGAAACTTTGAGTGGAGGCGCCTGGTGGAATAGCCCTGTTTTACAAGTCTCTGCAACAATGTTTTGTGACGTTGATTAAAATCATCACATTTAACACAGGATCTAGCAAATGCTACTAAGCGAGATATGTATACGCCATATGCAGGTCCAACTGGAATATTACTATCCAGAAAGGGATAGTTTACGATGTCGAAATTGTAATCATCTCTTTTGTCATAAAGTCGACGAGAGAGAATGCCCGCTTCATTTTTATAGAGATAGAGATCTAAATAAGATGTGCCTGTAGGGCTATCTGCAGTTTCCTTCAAATCCAGTGAAGGTGGGTATATATCCTTCACTGCGTCATTTATATAGCGATTATCCACAGCGAGAAGATCGTCTATATAGCGTTTGGTGAATGAGAAGGAACGGGCTTTGAGTGGATCGGTTTTTGAAAGCGCCAGCATATAGTCATATTCATAAGAGAACAGATACAGGTCAGCCAACAGGGTGCACAATTAGTACCCATTGGAATACCTATATGCTGCTGATATATTGTGTTGCCAAATTTCACATAGATATTTTTAATGAGAAATTCAAGCAACTCTATAAACAAAGAAACATCCCATGAATGATATCTCTTGAATCATCAGTTGGATACCGCTTCACATGTTACGGTGTAGGGGGAACAACTCTTATCATACTAATGTCATTCAGTGACACTCTGCCACATACACCTCACCTGTAAACATATCATGTCCTCATGATATAAAACAAATACAGTAAAACAACTCAACTATATACACTGATGAGATTAACAGTTTCATGGAAATGACATGTTTCATAAACTAGTGTTGCACTGAGCGAGGTAATCGATACGGGTTGGAATGTTTTCCAGCCCCAGTACGAGCGGAGCGTCTGACCTCTGTACGACCGGGTTGGGCATGCTCAAAATCCATTACATCAGATGGCCTATGCAACTGTTCGTGCACCACTTCAGGCCTTCCAGTTTCATCACCTGGTCCAATAATGATATATGCCGGGTAATCTGGATAATCATCACCCGTATCCATTTCTGAATTGTCACTTTGTCTTCGAATGCATGGCTGTGGTAGCTTGGGAGCCACTCGACAAAGCTCTACTGGAATAATTTCAGCTCTGCCCACACGTTTGATATCTCCCACTTCATCAGCCAGCTCTACAGTATAGACACCGTCATGCTGATCCAAAACCTTGAACACTTTAGGTCCAAATCTGTCTGCGATTTTACATCGACCTTTCGGGTGCTGCCGGAGATACACTTGTGTGCCCACAGGTATTGGTGTGCCTTTCACACGTTGATCATGTCGTCGCTTTCTAGCAGCAAACTGTGATTGCAACTGCTTCTGAACGTGCTGCTTTGCCTTCCACAGGTGAGCCTGGTGCACTGACACCCAGTCCCCGTGAGGATCATCGCTGAGAACGGGCTGATCGTCATCATCGTCAGTTTGTCCCACTCCGAGGAGCTGATCCACAGGTAACGTCACATTCCTCCCAAACAGCAAATAAAAGGGAGAGTACCCCGTGCTAGCATGGGGGGTAGCATTGTAGGCTTGACAAAGTTCCATCAGATGATCTGGCCAGCGTCGTTTTTTGTTTCTCTGGCAGTGTCCGGAGCAAGTCGTGTAGCGTACGATTGTATCGCTCTGTCTGTCCGTTTCCTTCCGGATGATAAGGTGTTGTCCTGCTCTTTTTGATACCACACAATTTACACAGTTCTGCAATGACATTACCCTCGAATGACCTTCCGTGGTCACTATGCAACCGGTGTGGGATGCCATATCTAGAAAACCATTCTCGCACTAGAACTTTAGCTACCGTAGGTGCTGTTTGATCACGAGTTGCCACGGCTACGGTGAATTTGGAAAACCAGTCCGTCATGACCAGGACGTTTTCTAGTCCACTACTGGCACGGTCCATCACAGTAAAATCTATTGATAAGACTTCAAGAGGTCGCATTGCCACCAATCGTTTCAAAGGGGTTTGGACTGGTCGGTACGGTCCTTTGCCACGTACACACCGTTCGCAGTTGTTCATGTAATCCTTGACATGCTTTGGGATTGCCGGGAACCAACATCTTTCGCGGATGAGAGATTCCATCCTGCCCGAAGCTTGATGACCTGCTGCATCATGGAGGCTTTGCAACACTGCCTCCTGAAGACATAATGGAAGCAGAACCTGTAGAGTGGGTTCACCTCCATTCAAAGTTACCCGTCTGTACAAAACACCTTTTTTGCACACGATTTTGTCCCACTGCTGGAGGAGACAGATTCTGATTCAGCAGATCGTTCCTTCCTCGTAGGTCGGCGCTGGAGAGTGCGATAATGTACCAGTCGCCCAATCACTGGATCCTCACGCTGAAACTTCTCCATGCAAGCAGGGTCCCATCTAGGTAATCCAGTTCCTAGGTTCGAAGAATCATCTTCAGCGCTGCTACCAAGCAGATTTAAATTGACACAGATGGTTCGTAGTGCAGAATCCTGTAGGTCCATTGGCATGGGCGTCGGTATATACGACAAAACTGGATCCCAAGAGATAAGAGCGAAATTTGTCACATACTTCCCATTTAAGGGCCAGGAGTTCAATCTTCTCACTGGAATATCCCGCCTTGCGCTCGGGATGTCTGAGTCCCCTTGATGCATATGCAACCACACGTAGCTGCCCGTTTTGGACCTGTCCAAGCACTGCACCAAGTCCAGAGTTGCTGGCGTCCACTTCAAGAACAAACGGTTGCTCAAAATCAGGAAATGTCAATACATGGGGACTTGTCAATCGGTCCTTCAGAATTTGGAATGCATCCTGGCACCTTTGGTCCCACATTTCGGTAATGTCACAGTTCTTCGGTCGCTTCTTCCTGCCTTCAGATACATTACACTTTCCAATCAGGTCGTACAAAGGAGATGCAATGGCAGCGAATTTCGCGACGAAACGTCTGTAATACGACACGAATCCCAAGAATGATCGGAGTTGTCTGAGGGTACTGGGTACGGGCCATTCAGCCACAACATGAACCCTGTCTGGGTCCGTGGAGACGCCATCACGAGAAATCCCGTGCCCCAGGAACTTAACTGCCTGTTTGAAGAAGGAGCACTTCTCCAGCTCTACCTTCAAGCCATGATCACGCAGCTTCTGTAGTACAGACTTCAAACGCACCAGATGTTCCGGAATGTCAGCAGAGCACACGATGATGTCGTCAAGGTATACAAAGAGTCTCTCCATCAAATCATCTCTGAAGACACACGTCATCAGGCGCTGGAAGCTAGCGGGGGCGTTTTTCAAGCCAAAAGGCATTCGGTTATACTCGAAGAGACCGAAAGGAGTCGTAAACGCGGTCTTCGGTTTATCCGCCTCAGCAACTTCAATCTGGTTATACGCACTCTTCGGGTCTAATGTTGACAAATATGTCGCGCCGGACATCAGATCGAGGGATTCCTCAATCCTTGGTAGAGGATAGACGTCGTGCGCTACCTTGCTATTGAGCCTTCTATAGTCAGTGCAGATACGTAGATTTCTGTAATGAGGAGGGGCGCACACCTTCCACAAACTGGTCACATAATAGTCGTTCTCTTTCTGCTGGAGAGAGGTCCGTTTTATCCACAAGTGTCACCAATACATGAGAAAATTCAGTCAAAGTCTCGGATGCATGATGCACTCTATTATAAAATTCTCGCATTCGTTGTGGCCTGGTCGCCATACTTCCAAAAACATTCCTCAAAGTTTCGTATAATTCCACAGGATTCCGTGGCGCACGATGCCGGATCTCGTCATCTGCACCTCCTGACAAATAGTCTCGAAGAAATAAGACGGCAGCATTTCCTTCTAGCTGTTGACTTGAAACGGCTCTAGAGGCCCGTTTAATCCACACAGATGGATCTTCCTTTCCACTATATATCGGTAATTTAACTGGTGGTGGAATCACGATCCTTGTTGTGGTTGGTGGTTGTGCAGCGCGATTCACAGTACCATTGAGCTCCAGCCTAAGACGCTGTATTTCCTCCCGCAGTTGCTGTATTTCGTCTGCGGAGGACCGATCTTTCCTATTTTGTTGGTCTGCTGCAGAGGGATGTTGTTCTCCGGTAGCCATGATCTTCCCTTCCCCTGGTTACTATTGGTTACGATTACTGATTTACTCCAGAATCCTCTGTTATCCCACTTCTGACACCAGATTTGTGACGGCCAAAATTAGTGATCACACAGCGAACACTGTGGTTGCCACATCAGAGTAATTTATTCGCTCATTCACAACTAGCATTATCCGTGAACTCGTAATACACTGTAAAACCAGCACTCAGTACACCAGAGACCAGTAATAACAGTACCCAGTCATATCGTGACTGTAATCTTAGCCAGTTTGTAATCGTAGTCAGTTTTATTCGTAATCATAACCGTAACCGTAACCGTAACCAGGGGAATAAACCCTGACCTGTAACGACAAAAGCACAGAATTATAAGATCATTGTATTCAATTGCCCCAATACAATATTATGGAAAACCATCACCCTGTGTGTACCCTGGTATATCTGTTATTTACCAGTGACTTTAGTCTATATGAAGTGTACAGTTATTATCACCACATGCACTTCACAAACCGGAATAAATAATTTCATATACCATGGCCATGGATACACACAGATATACATCCTCAGACATTGGTTATTTAAAACTACAATGACATTAGATGTCCTTATATTCTTGCTGTTAACACATGTCATACCTGGTGTTTTTACAGTGTAGCTAGTTCATATGCTTTACATGTACATACATTCACTTCACCCTATACATCTTACAGTGTACATGCCGAAAGGCTCAGTGGTTAGAATGCATATATTAGTGTTTTGCAGTTAAACACAATTTCTTACAGTGTTGGTTCAGTTGTTTGCAAACCATGATATGACAAATCCATTACAGAAACCATAATGATTTTGACAAAATCACATTACAGCTAACATGCCTAACAGAACAGCTGATGGACATTTATCAAATTTCTCTTTAAACTGAACATTGAACTTCATGCAAACATAGAACTGGAATACATTAATTATACATGTATACTATGTATACATCTAAATGGTAAGTATACTTCATCATATTACAAATTATATAATAACTATAATCAAACTAACCTCAAACCCAGATCAGGAATACCTGAAACTGTCACTCCGCTTTACAAGCTTTTATTCCAGACCATGGAACCATTGAGGGACACCACCTCTCTATAAGAATCACATTAATTAAACGTTACATGTATTCGTCAGGAGATATAACAATTCTCTCTTATCACGATATGTTTGTGACCACGGTGATCTACAAAATATCTCACTATATCTTGTAATAAAATGAATTAATTCTATTCTATTAATTATCCAAATTAATCATAACCTCGGGTTGACAGCTACTGCATTCATTGATACAAGTATTATTTGATCACTCAATGAAATATCATTTAGTTGATTACTCTAAGTAGATTTCAACATGTGCATGTCAGATCACTATGCAAGGTAATTTCGCCATAATATCTGATAGCATAGCCACATTTTGCTTGACATTATAAAATATAATTAAAAAATATATAGACAGGGCTCTCATAATGTGGATATGATCTTGCAGGTCTTCAGAAAATAATGTTTGACTAGTGCATAGTACAATATAATGCTAAGTTAAACTCCACAAAATCAGATAATTCAGCAAAACACATTATTTAACGTCAAATAATTCTGATTCACCATCTATTACTCATCATTTCATTTGTCGATCAATCTCTGAATTCAGATACATGTAATCATACGAGGTCTATGGGTGAACATACATATCATACATGTTGTTGTTGTAGAACACGTGCTCTACATGTACTAGCTGGCATCCGGTTATGATGTCAGCAAACTACAACTTTACATCATTACATTTTCAAAGTTACATCCTAACCTTTCGGTGAGTGAATCTTAATTCCTTCATTTACACGACAGACGAGTATCATGTTTATTGCGCTAATGTAGAGTAAATTGTACAAGAATATACTTGCCAAAAAATGCAGACCCGCTACCACGCTTCGATGCAGTTTCAGCGTTTTCTACCTCTAGACACTAAAGAACATACTAAAGAACAATCATCAGTTGGATACCGCTTCACATGTTACGGTGTAGGGGGAACAACTCTTATCATACTAATGTCATTCAGTGACACTCTGCCACATACACCTCACCTGTAAACATATCATGTCCTCATGATATAAAACAAATACAGTAAAACAACTCAACTATATACACTGATGAGATTAACAGTTTCATGGAAATGACATGTTTCATAAACTAGTGTTGCACTGAGCGAGGTAATCGATACGGGTTGGAATGTTTTCCAGCTCCAGTACGAGCGGAGCGTCTGACCTCTGTACGACCGGGTTGGGCATGCTCAAAATCCATTACATCAGATGGCCTATGCAACTGTTCGTGCACCACTTCAGGCCTTCCAGTTTCATCACCTGGTCCAATAATGATATATGCCGGGTAATCTGGATAATCATCACCCGTATCCATTTCTGAATTGTCACTTTGTCTTCGAATGCATGGCTGTGGTAGCTTGGGAGCCAATCGACAAAGCTCTACTGGAGTAATTTCAGCTCTGCCCACACGTTTGATATCTCCCACTTCATCAGCCAGCTATACAGTATAGACACCGTCATGCTGATCCAAAACCTTGAACACTTTAGGTCCAAATCTGTCTGCGATTTTACATCGACCTTTCGGGTGCTGCCGGAGATACACTCGTGTGCCCACAGGTATTGGTGTGCCTTTCACACGTTGATCATGTCGTCGCTTTCTAGCAGCAAACTGTGATTGCAACTGCTTCTGAACGTGCTGCTTTGCCTTCCACAGGTGAGCCTGGTGCACTGACACCCAGTCCCCGTGAGGATCATCGCTGAGAACGGGCTGATCGTCATCATCGTCAGTTTGTCCCACTCCGAGGAGCTGATCCACAGGTAACGTCACATTCCTCCCAAACAGCAAATAAAAGGGAGAGTACCCCGTGCTAGCATGGGGGGTAGCATTGTAGGCTTGACAAAGTTCCAGCAGATGATCTGGCCAGCGTCGTTTTTTGTTTCTCTGGCAGTGTCCGGAGCAAGTCTTGTAGCGTACGATTGTATCGCTCTGTCTGTCCGTTTCCTTCCGGATGATAAGGTGTTGTCCTGCTCTTTTTGATACCATACAATTTACACAGTTCTGCAATGACATTACCCTCGAATGACCTTCCGTGGTCACTATGCAACCGGTGTGGGATGCCATATCTAGAAAACCATTCTCGCACTAGAACTTTAGCTACCGTAGGTGCTGTTTGATCACGAGTTGCCACGGCTACGGTGAATTTGGAAAACCAGTCCGTCATGACCAGGACGTTTTCTAGTCCACTACTGGCACGGTCCATCACAGTAAAATCTATTGATAAGACTTCAAGAGGTCGCATTGCCACCAATCGTTTTAAAGGGGTTTGGACTGGTCGGTACGGTCCTTTGCCACGTACACACCGTTCGCAGTTGTTAATGTAATCCTTGACATGCTTTGGGATTGCCGGGAACCAACATCTTTCGCGGATGAGAGATTCCATCCTGCCCGAAGCTTGATGACCTGCTGCATCGTGGAGACTTTGCAACACTGTCTCCTGAAGACACAATGGAAGCAAAACCTGTAGAGTGGGTTCACCTCCATTTAAAGTTACCCGTCTGTACAAAACACCTTTTTTGCACACGATTTTGTCCCACTGCTGGAGGAGACATTTGGCAGATTCTGATTCAGCAGATCGTTCCTTCCTCGTAGGTCGGCGCTGGAGAGTGCGATAATGTACCAGTCGCCCAGTCACTGGATCCTCACGCTGAAACTTCTCCATGCAAGCAGGGTCCCATCTAGGTAATCCAGTTCCTAGGTTCGAAGAATCATCTTCAGCGCTGCTACCAAGCAGATTTAAATTGACACAGATGGTCCGTAGTGCAGAATCCTGTAGGTCCATTGGCATGGGCGTTGTTCCCAATATATGTGTGATCTGTGAGTCAACATCTTCATCCATCTCTCCAGGCACAGTATCTGGGAAATCTCCTGGTAACCGAGAGAGCGCGTCAGCACTGACATTGGACTTGCCAGATCTGTAGCGGAATGTAAAGTTAAAGCTGGCCAGGTCGTTGACCCACCTCTGTTCAAGAGCTGGTACCTTCGATTTGGTCATCACATAGGTAAGAGGATTATTGTCGGTATATACGACAAAACTGGATCCCAAGAGATAAGAGCGAAATTTGTCACATACTTCCCATTTAAGGGCCAGGAGTTCAATCTTCTTACTGGAATATCCCGCCTTGCGCTCGGGATGTCTGAGTCCCCTTGATGCATATGCAACCACACGTAGCTGCCCGTTTTGGACCTGTCCAAGCACTGCACCAAGTCCAGAGTTGCTGGCGTCCACTTCAAGAACAAACGGTTGCTCAAAATCAGGAAATGTCAATACATGGGGACTTGTCAATCGGTCCTTCAGAATTTGGAATGCATCCTGGCACCTTTGGTCCCACATTTCGGTAATGTCACAGTTCTTCGGTCGCTTCTTCCTGCCTTCAGATACATTACACTTTCCAATCAGGTCGTACAAAGGAGATGCAATGGCAGCGAATTTCGCGACGAAACGTCTGTAATACGACACGAATCCCAAGAATGATCGGAGTTGTCTGAGGGTACTGGGTACGGGCCATTCAGCCACAACATGAACCCTGTCTGGGTCCGTGGAGACGCCATCACGAGAAATCCCGTGCCCCAGGAACTTAACTGCCTGTTTGAAGAAGGAGCACTTCTCCAGCTCTACCTTCAAGCCATGATCACGCAGCTTCTGTAGTACAGACTTCAAACGCACCAGATGTTCCGGAATGTCAGCAGAGCACACGATGATGTCGTCAAGGTATACAAAGAGTCTCTCCATCAAATCATCTCTGAAGACACACGTCATCAGGCGTTGGAAGCTAGCGGGGGCATTTTTCAAGCCAAAAGGCATTCGGTTATACTCGAAGAGACCGAAAGGAGTCGTAAACGCGGTCTTCGGTTTATCCGCCTCAGCAACTTCAATCTGGTTATACGCACTCTTCAGGTCTAATGTTGAAAAATATGTCGCGCCGGACATCAGATCGAGGGATTCCTCAATCCTTGGTAGAGGATAGACGTCGTGCGCTACCTTACTATTGAGCCTTCTATAGTCAGTGCAGATACGTAGATCACCATTCTTTTTCCGAACAAGTACAATCGGGGCACCATAGCTTGAAGAACTATGACGGATGACGCCCTTTTCCAGTAGATCTTGTAAATGAGCTTTCACTTCAGGTATCAGGTGTGGGGGAATTCGTCTATGTGGCTGGGACACAGGAACCTCATCTGTGGTGTGAATTTCATGTTTGATCGTCTGGGTTCTACCCAAACCAGATGAAAACACATCACTGTAATCACTTATCAGTTGGCTGACTTTCTGTCGCTCTTCCGGTGTTCCATCGAAATCTTCCAATCTTGGAACAGGGTTTTGGTCTGTAGCAGTCACCTCTCTAGTACACACAGTGATCCGATTCACATCGGCGGAAACAGACAAATCT
The DNA here is from genome assembly GCA_036873755.1 of Hanleya hanleyi. NCBI lineage: Eukaryota > Metazoa > Mollusca > Polyplacophora > Lepidopleurida > Hanleyidae > Hanleya > Hanleya hanleyi. The sequence continues at coordinate 21,091 of JAVTVY010054902.1, read as the reverse complement.
TCTGCTATCGAGCACTCCTGAATAGTCCCTATCCTTGTCCTAGCAGGAAGCCAGATGTCCCTTTCAGTTGGGTTACACACTTCCACCAATCCATTCGACAAAGTTGAGGCCACCAGTAACGCGCCACCTGGAGTAGAGGTCTGTAAGGGTTCAACTAGCACGTTTCCTTCCTTGGGAATACCAGTGCACCTCAGCTGTACAATGGAAGATGCAGGAATCATGGTGTCGCCATTTCCCGCTACTCTTACGAATGACACCTTGGTCTTCCGCCCTGTAACAGAAACAGATTTCACAGACGGAGTCAAATTTTTGAACTCCGGAATATGCCTCAATATATTCATACCCAATATACCAGGTCTTGTAGGGTTATTACCTTCATAAACATGTGCATCTTTCACAATCAAAATACCAACATCATCAACAACAGTGTCAAAGACTTTAACAGTGGTGATGATACAGCCTACATATGGTAATTCTAACCCGTTAGCAGCTTTAAGCTTCAACCATGTGGTTGACTCAATAGGGTGATCACTCAGACATTCATTATAATAGGTTTCTGTTACCGTGCTAACTTGTGAGCCTGAATCTATAAGAAAGTCAGTGATTCGTCCAGCTACACTAACTTTTATTTCTGGACAATCACTCACCACCTGGCGTCAAGAGTCAGGCGGTCCAGCACTTCTGGGAGCCGCAAGTCCATCAAAGTTCTCTGCTGGTCCAAAGTCATAATCTGTTCTTTGCCGATGGGCATTCTCACGGCGAGCATCTGCCCTCTGTTGACGTTCACGAATTAACTTACGGCAGTCCCGTTTAAAGTGTCCCGGAAGTTTACAGTGATAACACCGCCCACGCATGTCCATAGGAGTTTCGACACCTCCTGCTGCAGCTCCAGCTTGTACCGGCACCTGAGAAGTCTGACTTTTCACAAGCTGTCTAGTGAGCGCCACAACTTCGTTCGCCCAGATAGGCGCAGCATCACGATCCACCTTGTCACCCTTAGAGTCCACCTGCATTTCACGGACTTGTGCGCGTCCACTACACTGTGAAGTGTCATCACCCTCCTCGAGCGCTATATGTCGTAGGTCAAGAAAAGTCAAAGCAGGATTGGAACGTGCACGTCTCTTCAGATGTTTCTGTAATGAGGAGGGGCGCACACCTTCCACGAACTGGTCACATAACAGTCGTTCTCTTTCTGCTGAAGAGAGGCCCATTTTATCCACAAGTCTCACCAATACATGAGAAAATTCAGTCAAAGTCTCGGATGAATGCTGCACTCTATTATAAAATTCTCGCATTCGTTGTGGCCTGGTCGCCCTACTTCCAAAAACATTCCTCAACGTTTCATACAATTCCACCGGATTCCGTGGCGCACGATGCCGGATCTCGTCATCTGCACCTCCTGACAAATAGTCCCGAAGAAATAAGACGGCAGCATTTCCTTCTAGCTGTTGACTTGAAACGGCTCTAGAGGCCCGTTCAATCCACACAGATGGATCTTCCTTTCCACTATATATCGGTAATTTAACTGGTGGTGGAATCACAATCCTTGTTGTGGTCGGTGGTTGTGCAGCGCGATTCACAGTACCATTGAGCTCCAGCCTAAGCCGCTGTATTTCTTCCCGCAGTTGCTGTATCTCATCTGCAGGGGACCGATCTTCCCCATTTCGTTGGTCTGCTGCAGGGGGATCTTCTTCTCCGGTAGCCATGATCTTCCCTTCCCCTGGTTACTATTGGTTACGATTACTGATTTACTCCAGAATCCTCTGTAATCCCACTTCTGACACCAGATTTGTGACGGCCAAAATTAGTGATCACACAGAGATTGAGTCCGAACACTGTGGTTGCCACATCAGAGTAATTTATTCGCTCATTCACAACTAGCAGTATCCGTGAACTCGTAATACACTGTAAAACCAGCACTCAGTACACCAGAGACCAGTAATAACAGTACCCAGTCATAGCGTGACTGTAATCTTAACCAGTTTGTAATCGTAATCAGTTAGTATTCGTAATCATAACCGTAACCGTAACCAGGGGAATAAACCCTGACCTGTAACGACAAAAGCACAGAATTATAAGGTCATTGTATTCAATTGCCCCAATACAATATTATGGAAAAACCATCACCCTGTGTGTACCCTGGTACATCTGTTATTTACCAGTGACTTTAGTCTATATGAAGTGTACAGTTATTATCACCACATGCACTTCACAAACCGGAATAAATAATTTCATATACCATGGCCATGGATACACACAGATATACATCCTCAGACATTAGTTATTTAAAACTACAATGACATTAGATGTCCTTATATTCTTACTGTTAACACATGTCATACCTGGCGTTTTTAGTGTAGCTAGTTCATATGCTTTACATGTACATACATTCACTTCACCCTATACATCTTACAGTGTACATGCCGAAAGGCTCAGTGGTTAGAATGCGTACATTAGTGTTTTGCAGTTAAACACAATTTCTTACAGTGTTGGTTCAGTTGTTTGCAAACCATGATATCACAAATCCATTACAGAAACCATAATGATTTTGACAAAATCACATTACAGCTAACATGCCTAACAGAACAGCTGATGGACATTTATTTCTCTTTAAACTGAACATTGAACTTCATGCAAACATAGAACTGGAATACATTAATTATACATGTATACTATGTATACATGTAAATGGTAAGTATACTTCATCATATTACAAATTATATAATAACTATAATCAAACTAACCTCAAACCCAGATCAGGAATACGCGAAACAAGTCAGTCCGCTTTACAAGCCGTTATTCCAGACCATGGAACCATTGAGGGACACCATCTCCCTATAAGAATCACATTAATTAAACGTTACATGTATTCGTCAGGAGATATAACAATTCTCTTTTATCACGATATGTCTGTGACCATGGTGATCTACAAAATATCTCACTATATCTTGTAATAAAATGAATTAATTCTATTCTATTAATTATACAAATTAATCATAACCTCGGGTTGACAGCTACTACATTCATTAATAAAAATATCATTTGATTACTCAATGAAATATCATTTAGTTGATTACTCTCAGTAGATTTCAACATGTGCATGTCAGATCACTATGCAAGGTAATTTCGTCATAATATCTGATAGCATAGCCACATTTTGCTTGACATTAGAGAATATAATTAAAAATATATAGACAGGGCTCTCATGTGGATATGATCTTACAGATCTTCAGAAAATAATGTTTGACTAGTGCATAGTACAATATAATGCTGTGTTAAACTCCACAAAATCAGATAGTTCAGCAAAACACATTATTTAATGTCAAATAATTCTAAATCACCATCTATCATTCATCATTTCATTTGTCGATCAATCTCTAAATTCAGATACATGTAATCATACGAGGTCTATGGGTGAACATACATATCATATATGTTGTTGTTGTAGAACACGTGCTCTACATGTACTAGCTGGCATCCGGTTATGATGTCAGCAAACTACAACTTTACATCATTACATTTTCAAAGTTACATCCTAACCGTTCGGTGAACGAATCTTAATTCCTTCATTTACACGACAGACGAGTATCATGCTTATTGCGCTAATGTAGAGTAAATTGTACAAGAATATACTTGCCAAAAAATGCAGACCCGCTACCACGCTTCGATGCAGTTTCAGCGTTTTCTACCTCTAGACACTAAAGAACATACTAAAGAACAATCATCAGTTGGATACCGCTTCACATGTTACAGTGTAGGGGGAACAACTCTTATCATACTTATACACCTCCCCTGTAAACATATCATGTCCTCATGATATAAAACAAATACAGTAAAACAACTCAACTATATACACTGATGAGATTAACAGTTTCATGGAAATGACATGTTTCATAAACTAGTGTTTTACTGAGCGAGGTAATCGATACGGGTTGGAATGTTTTCCAGCCCCAGTACGAGCGGAGCGTCTGACCTCTGTACGACCGGGTTGGGCATGCTCAAAATCCATTACATCAGATGGCCTATGCAACTGTTCGTGCACCACTTCAGGCCTTCCAGTTTCATCACCTGGTCCAATAATGATATATGCCGGGTAATCTGGATAATCATCACCCGTATCCATTTCTGAATTGTCACTTTGTCTTCGAATGCATGGCTGTGGTAGCTTGGGAGCCACTCGACAAAGCTCTACTGGAGTAATTTCAGCTCTGCCCACACGTTTGATATCTCCCACTGCATCAGCCAGCTCTACAGTATAGACACCGTCATGCTGATCCAAAACCTTGAACACTTTAGGTCCAAATCTGTCTGCGATTTTACATCGACCTTTCGGGTGCTGCCGGAGATACACTTGTGTGCCCACAGGTATCGGTGTGCCTTTCACACCTTGATCATGTCGTCGCTTTCTAGCAGCAAACTTTGATTGCAACTGCTTCTGAACGTGCTGCCTTGCCTTCCACAGGCGAGCCTGGTGCACTGACACCCAGTCCCCGTGAGGATCATCGCTGAGAACAGGTTGATCATCATCATCGTCGGTTTGTCCCACTCCGAGGAGCTGATCCACAGGTAACGTCACATTCTTCCCAAACAGCAAATAAAAGGGTGAGTACCCCGTGCTAGCATGGGGGGTAGCATTGTAGGCTTGACAAAGTTCCAGCAGATGATCTGGCCAGCGTCGTTTTTGTTTCTCTGGCAGTGTCCGGAGCAAGTCATGTAACGTACGATTGTATCGCTCTGTCTGTCCGTTTCCTTCCGGATGATAAGGTGTTGTCCTGCTCTTTTTGATGCCGTACAGTTTACACAGTTCTGCAATGACATTGCCCTCGAATGACCTTCCTTGGTCACTATGCAACCGGTGTGGGATGCCATATCTAGAAAACCATTCTCGCACTAGAACTTTCGCTACCGTAGGTGCTGTCTGATCACGGGTTGCCACGGCTACGGTGAATTTGGAAAACCAGTCTGTCATGACCAGGACGTTTTCTAGTCCACTACTGGCACGGTCCATCAAAGTAAAATCTATTGACAGGACTTCAAGAGGTCGCATTGCCACCAATCGTTTCAAAGGGGTTTGGACTGGTCGGTACGGTCCTTTGCCACGTACACACCTTTCATAGTTGTTAATGTAATCCTTGACATGCTTTGGGATTGCCGGGAACCAACATCTTTCGCGAATGAGAGATTCCATCCTGCCCGAAGCTTGATGACCTGCTGCATCATGGAGGCTTTGCAACACGGTCTGCTGAAGACATAATGGAAGCAGAACCTGTAGAGTGGGTTCACCTCCATTCAAAGTTACCCGTCTGTACAAAACATCTTTTTTGCACACGATTTTGTCCCACTGCTGGAGGAGACATCTGGCAGATTCTGATTCAGCAGAGCGTTCCTTTCTCGTAGGTCGGCGCTGGAGAGTGCGATAATGTACCAGTCGCCCAATCACTGGATCCTCACGCTGAAACTTCTCCATGCAAGCAGGGTCCCATCTAGGTAATCCAGTTCCTAGGTTCGAAGAATCATCTTCAGCGTTGCTGCTAAGCAGATTTAAATTGACACAGATGGTCCGCAGTGCAGCATCCTGTAGATCTATTGGCACAGGCGTTGTTCCAAGTATATGCGTGATCTGTGAGTCAACATCTTCATCCATCTCTCCAGGCACAGTATCTGGGAAATCTCCTGGTAACCGAGAGAGCGCGTCAGCACTGACATTGGACTTGCCAGATCTGTAGCGGAATGTAAAGTTAAAGCTGGCCAGGTCGTTGACCCACCTCTGTTCAAGAGCTGGTACCTTCGATTTGGTCATCACATAGGTAAGAGGATTATTGTCGGTATATACGACAAAACTGGATCCCAAGAGATAAGAGCGAAATTTGTCACAGACTGCCCATTTAAGGGCCAGGAGTTCAATCTTCTCACTGGAATATCCCGCCTTGCGCTCGGGATGTCTGAGTCCCCTTGATGCATATGCAACCACACGTAGCTGCCCGTTTTGGACCTGTCCAAGCACTGCACCAAGTCCAGAGTTGCTGGCGTCCACTTCAAGAACAAACGGTTGCTCAAAATCAGGAAATGTCAATACAGGGGGACTTGTCAATCGGTCCTTCAGAACTTGGAATGCATCCTGACATCTTTGGTCCCACCTTTCGGTAATGTCACAGTTCTTCTTCGGTCGCTTCTTCCTGCCTTCAGATACATTACACTTTCCAATCAGGTCATACAAAGGAGATGCAATGGCAGCGAATTTCGCGACGAAACGTCTGTAATACGACACGAATCCCAAGAATGATCGGAGTTGTCTGAGGGTACTGGGTACGGGCCATTCAGCCACAACATGAACCTTGTCTGGGTCCGTTGAGACGCCATCACGAGAAATCACGTGCCCCAGGAACTTAACTGCCTGTTTGAAGAAGGAGCACTTCTCCAGCTCTACCTTCAAGCCATGATCACGCAGCTTCTGTAGTACAGACTTCAAACGCACCAGATGTTCCGGAATGTCAGCAGACCACACGATGATGTCGTCAAGGTATACAAAGAGTCTCTCCATCAAATCATCTCTGAAGACACACGTCATCAGGCGTTGGAAGCTAGCGGGGGCATTTTTCAAGCCAAAAGGCATTCGGTTATACTCGAAGAGACCGAAAGGAGTCGTAAACGCGGTCTTCGGTTTATCCGCCTCAGCAACTTCAATCTGGTTATACGCACTCTTCAGGTCTAATGTTGAAAAATATGTCGCGCCGGACATCAGATCGAGGGATTCCTCAATCCTTGGTAGAGGATAGACGTCGTGCGCTACCTTACTATTGAGCCTTCTATAGTCAGTGCAGATACATAGATCACCATTCTTTTTCCGAACAAGTACAATCGGGGCACCATAGCTTGAAGAACTATGACGGATGACGCCCTTTTCCAGTAGATCTTGTAAATGAGCTTTCACTTCAGGTATCAGGTGTGGGGGAATTCGTCTATGTGGCTGGGACACAGGAACCTCATCTGTGGTGTGAATTTCATGTTTGATCGTCTGGGTTCTACCCAAACCAGATGAAAACACATCACTGTAATCACTTATCAGTTGGCTGACTTTCTGTCGCTCTTCCGGTGTTCCATCGAAATCTTCCAATCTTGGAACAGGGTTTTGGTCTGTAGCAGTCACCTCTCTAGTACACACAGTGATCCGATTCACATCGGCGGAAACAGACAAATCTTCTGCTATCGAGCACTCCTGAATAGTCCCTATCCTTGTCCTAGCAGGAAGCCAGATGTCCCTTTCAGTTGGGTTACACACTTCCACCAATCCATTCGACAAAGTTGAGGCCACCAGTAACGCGCCACCTGGAGTAGAGGTCTGTAAGGGTTCAACTAGCACGTTTCCTTCCTTGGGAATACCAGTGCACCTCAGCTGTACAATGGAAGATGCAGGAATCATGGTGTCGCCATTTCCCGCTACTCTTACGAATGACACCTTGGTCTTCCGCCCTGTAACAGAAACAGATTTCACAGACGGAGTCAAATTTTTGAACTCCGGAATATGCCTCAATATATTCATACCCAATATACCAGGTCTTGTAGGGTTATTACCTTCATAAACATGTGCATCTTTCACAATCAAAATACCAACATCATCAACAACAGTGTCAAAGACTTTAACAGTGGTGATGATACAGCCTACATATGGTAATTCTAACCCGTTAGCAGCTTTAAGCTTCAACCATGTGGTTGACTCAATAGGGTGATCACTCAGACATTCATTATAATAGGTTTCTGTTACCGTGCTAACTTGTGAGCCTGAATCTGTAAGAAAGTCAGTGATTCGTCCAGCTACACTAACTTTTATTTCTGGACAATCACTCACCACCTGGCGTCAAGAGTCAGGCGGTCCAGCACTTCTGGGAGCCGCAAGTCCATCAAAGTTCTCTGCTGGTCCAAAGTCATAATCTGTTCTTTGCCGATGGGCATTCTCACGGCGAGCATCTGCCCTCTGTTGACGTTCACGAATTAACTTACGGCAGTCCCGTTTAAAGTGTCCCGGAAGTTTACAGTGATAACACCGCCCACGCATGTCCATAGGAGTTTCGACACCTCCTGCTGCAGCTCCAGCTTGTACCGGCACCTGAGAAGTCTGACTTTTCACAAGCTGTCTAGTGAGCGCCACAAGTTCGTTCGCCCAGATAGGCGCAGCATCACGATCCACCTTGTCACCCTTAGAGTCCACCTGCATTTCACGGACTTGTGCGCGTCCACTACACTGTGAAGTGTCATCACCCTCCTCGAGCGCTATATGTCGTAGGTCAAGAAAAGTCAAAGCAGGATTGGCACGTGCACGTCTCTTCAGATGTTTCTGTAATGAGGAGGGACGCACACCTTCCACGAACTGGTCACATAATAGTCGTTCTCTTTCTGCTGAAGAGAGGCCCATTTTATCCACAAGTGTCACCAATACATGAGAAAAGTCAGTCAAAGTCTCGGATGAATGCTGCACTCTATTATAAAATTCTCGCATTCGTTGTGGCCTGGTCGCCCTACTTCCAAAAACATTCCTCAAAGTTTCATACAATTCCACCGGATTCCGTGGCGCACGATGCCGGATCTCGTCATCTGCACCTCCTGACAAATAGTCCCGAAGAAATAAGACGGCAGCATTTCCTTCTAGCTGTTGACTTGAAACGGCTCTAGAGGCCCGTTCAATCCACACAGATGGATCTTCCTTTCCACTATATATCGGTAATTTAACTGGTGGTGGAATCACAATCCTTGTTGTTGTCGGTGGTTGCGCAGCGCGGTTGGCAGTACCATTAAGCTCCAGCCTAAGCCGCTGTATTTCTTCCCGCAGTTGCTGTATCTCATCTGCAGGGGACCGATCTTCCCCATTTCGTTGGTCTGCTGCAGGGGGATGTTCTTCTCCGGTAGCCATGATCTTCCCTTCCCCTGGTTACTATTGGTTACGATTACTGATTTACTCCAGAATCCTCTGTAATCCCACTTCTGACACCAGATTTGTGACGGCCAAAATTAGTGATCACACAGAGATTGAGTCCGAACACTGTGGTTGCCACATCAGAGTAATTTATTCGCTCATTCACAACTAGCAGTATCCGTGAACTCGTAATACACTGTAAAACCAGCACTCAGTACACCAGAGACCAGTAATAACAGTACCCAGTCATAGCGTGACTGTAATCTTAACCAGTTTGTAATCGTAATCAGTTAGTATTCGTAATCATAACCGTAACCGTAACCGTAACCGTAACCAGGGGAATAAACCCTGACCTCAAACCCAGATCAGGAATACCCGAAACAAGTCACTCCGCTTTACAAGCTGTTATTCCAGACCATGGAACCATTGAGGGACACCGCCTCCCAAAAAAATGCAGACCCACTACCACACTTCGACGCAGTTTCAGCGTTTTCTACCTCTAGACACTAAAGAACATACTAAAGAACAATCATCAGTTGGATACCGCTTCACATGTTATGGTGTAGGGGGAACAACTCTTATCATACTAATGTCATTCAGTGACACCCTGTCACATCTGTATATACATAAACAATTAGATTGACGGATGAACGATGGACATGGATAAATGCACACACACACCCAAAAGTAATCAAATGAGGGGGCTATCCCAATGAACCTTCCATCCAAGTTTGGTGAAATTCTGTCCAGTAGTTCTTCAGATATCTTGCAGAGAGGGCCTGTATATACATATACATGCACAAGGACAGACGGACGGACACCGAACATGGACGAACGCACACACAAACCAAAACCTAATCAGATGAGAGGGCTATCCCAATAAGGCTTCCATCCAAGTTCGGTGAACTTCCGTCAAGTAGTTCTCCAGATATCTGGCAGACAAGGCCTGTATATACATGTACAACTAGATGGACGGACGGACGGACACCGGACACGGATGAATGCATGCACAAATACACCAAAACCTAATCAAATGAGGGGGCTATCCCACTGAAGCTTCCATCCAAGTTTGGTGAAATTCCATCCAGTAGTTCTCAAGATATCTTGCAGGCCTGTATATATATGTACAAGTAGATGGACGGACGGCCGGACACGGATGAATGCACGCACACACACCAAAACCTAATCAAATGAGGGGGCTATCCCAATGAAGCTTTCATCCAAGTTTGGTGAAATTCCATCCAGTAAAATTTCTCAAAATATCTTGCAGACAAGGCAAGGGGGCGGACAGACATCCATCCATCCAAACAGACAGCACAAACACTAGTTGGGGGAGACATAATTAACCAGAAGTAATCAACTGCAGCACATCTGGGGGATGTGGTCGACAAAAGACAACAAACATTCGGTGACTACTGGTAATTAAATAACTGTTCATCTCTTTACAACAACAACAACAACAACATTTGGCCTACATCAAGGCTAACGGTCATTTGTTTGAAAACAAATCAGCGATGCTTGTTTTGTCGGAATTAAATGGTCCCGCACATTCACATCTGCAAAATTATATATCCTTGTATTTAGTATGTGGATAAGGACTTTTTTTGGCTGGTAAAATTCAGGTTTTGTGAAATGATGTTTTGGTACATGACTCTCTGTAAATTGACTGAGGGCAGGGTCGATCGACTGGCAGAAGGGGAGATAACCCTGTCTGGAGGTTGCGTAAAGCCCGGCACCAAATATCATTGGTGATAATAATAAGAAGGCGTAAATTTACGACTTATGGCTAAATGAATTACAGGCATCCTGTAAATACGAATTATGGCAGGCTTGGCGACTTTATACCATGGTACAAAATAATTACAGGCACCCTGTAAATACGAATTATGGCAGGCTTGGCATTTACAGGAATGCTGTAAATACGAATTATGGCAGGCTTGGCATTTTATACCATGGTATATATTATTTACAGGCATCCTGTAAATGACGAATTGTGGCTGGAATGGCTAACCATAGCTATCATCATCCCTTGACTCCTTGCTGTCAGAATCTGACGTATATGGCAAGCCAAAGTGCTTTTTATTCAAGACTCTCTGATATCGGAAATTGAATTCCCGATATCAGAATTGAAATTTCCAATATGGGAATTAAAATTTCCGATATTGGAAATTCATGTCCTTCAATTTCCGATATCGAGAATTGCAATTTTCGATATCGGAAATTGTCACTGAATTTCCGATATTAGAAATTTTGGGTTGCTTTGTTGAGGCATGGTCCAAACGATTACTCATGCGCGCGAGTGAAAAGTGCAACAATCTCCGTTGCCGCCATGGCAGAAAACATCAGAGCTGTGGGTTTGTCCCTAGACTTGGCTATTGTATGCATTGTCTATTGATTCTTACATGGAGTATGAACCCATAAGTAGCCATGTTATTTGCTGCCATCTTGGGGCATTAATTACACAATGTTCAGAGAGAGGCTAAGGAAGAGAACAGTTTTCGTAAAGCTTCCAGAGCTTTCATTTCCGATACCGGAAATTCAGTGACAATTTCCGATATGGGAAATTCTATTTCCGATATGGGAAATTCTATATCCGATATCGGAAATTGTCACTGAATTTCCGATATCGGAAATACTATTTCCGATATAGGGAATTGCAATTTCCGATATCGGAAATTAGAATTTCCGATATCGGGAATTCAAATTTCCAATATCAGAAATAGAATCGGAAATTCGGAATAAAAAACTTTGGCTTGCCATAGACGTATCTGAATCTGTTTGCCTTGCTGAAGGAATCAAAAATAGGCTTCGTCCGTTTTGACAAATGTTGCCGATTTTGCAACCATGTCTCATTTTGGGAGATGGTGTGAGGCTCGGTTTATGGGTACCCCCTATTTTTTATTGTTTTAAATGTTTTATTCTCTAAGATATTGTGTAAGTCAGACGTTGACACTCTGTTGACAGTCTAGGGGAGCTAACTTTGCATGCCCTGTGTTATTTGGACATATATATTCAAACGAGAAAGCACTAAATACAGTACTTATTTTAGCTAAACTTTATATATATCAAAACAGAACAAGAGGAACTTTCCCAAACCTTATCGGGTTTAGGAGAGTATTAAATTCATATTACTGTGCTGAGAAGGCAATCTTCTCTTCAGGATGCGAGTGGGATAAATTTACAAAACGATGGGAAAATCTTAAATGTCTAGTAGAATAAGATTATGTATATGTACAACACACCACCTACATGTAGACGTAGAACAATATAACCCAGTATCCCATTTATATATGTAGTAAATGAACAGAAATCTGACAGAAAAAAGTTTCAGATATGCTGTGGAGCATTGGTTTACTGTTATTTATTTTTGCTGTATGGCAACACATATATGTATTTGTGGTAGACACTTGGTGTGAGAATACATCGCCAAATTGTTGAGACGACTGTAATAGAATCACTGTTAATCCCAGGCGATTGTAGGATTGATTTGTGACGCACCAAGCCAAGTATAATCCATGTTTTGTTGGCGTTTATTATTGTTCTTTTTGACAGCTGTCTAGAAATAAAAATATATAAAAAAATATTAAAAAAAACACTGCATGCCCTGTGTAACTCATTTGTTAAGCTCAGACGGGGCCTCATCCACGTGTGCATAAACCGGAGCCATTGCATGGCCATTAAAATTATTATTATTTACAGAATTATTATTATTATTATTTACATTATTATTTACAGAATAAAATAGCTACATTTGTACAAAGAGGGATCAAACGTATTGTTTAGTAGAAATCCCTCCCATATTGATTACTATATTATTATAGTTCCATTTTACTGTATTGCATATCATTATAATCTGATCTGTTGTACCTATCTGTGTTTTCTCCAACATGTTTTGATTCTGAGAAAGTCGCCATTTGATTATGATTGTATTGTATTAGATTCTCATACCATTATATGCTTGGTTCTGAGAATAAACTTCAATTCAATTCAATTCAATTCATTTGTCGAATTCCGACCGGAACATCCAACCTCCCCACAGCGCATGCTCCATTTCGCAGGCTCCATTATTATTGGACCCCCAGCGAGGTGGTTGAGGACAGAGCTCTTGAGGAACATCATGTGTCTGTTGTTCTACTATTATTTCGTCTCTCCCCAGGTAAGATAACTTCAAAATTTTTATGTGAAAATGTGCGTAAAGGTCTTATAGTCGTTAATGTCGTAAAATGTAGAAGCACAGACTGGATTTTCATAATTGTTGACAAGCATTGCAGAGATTGTTGTTGACCTCGTTAGAAGTTAGAATGGCGGGAATCTCTACGAATAGTTATTGAGCACTCTGACCTGTAAAAGCATAAATGTGGGGAGTAGTAAAGAATAGGCGCCATAGTAACCCATGTGTGGAATGAGTCATGAATGAAATTTTCCTCAAATCCTCACAATTGCAACCGTTTTTGAACTATTCAATATTGGGAGGAGTAAAGAGTCATTCTGGGAGGATAAACGGTTGCAATTGTGAGGATTTGAGGAAAGTTTCATTCATGACTCATTCCACACACGGGTAATACTATGGCTGTACATGGCGCCTATTCTTTACTACTCCCGTAAGGTATCAAAATGGGTACAGGCCTGGCTAAAAAATAGAGAGCAGCGTGTCATACTCAACGGAAATGCATCAAGCTGGAGTAATGTTTTGAGTGGAGTTCCTCAGGGGTCTGTGTTGGGGCCCACATTGTTCTTGATATATATCAACGATATTGACGAGGATGTACACAGTAAAGTTCTCAAATTTGCGGATGACACCAAACTGTTAAATAAAGTTGGAACCCAAGAAGATGCTGAGAGGCTACAAAATGACCTGGAAACATTAGTGGGTTGGTCCAACGAGTGGCTAATGTTATTTAACGTAGGTAAATGCAAAGTAATGCACATGGGGTTCAACAATCCAAATCATTCATACACCATGAACAATACTAACTTGGAGACTGTGGAGTTGGAGAGAGATTTGGGGGTCATGATCCATAAGTCGCTCAAACCTAAAGCTCACATAGCTGAAAAAGTGGAAAAGGCGAATCGTGTTCTTGGAATGATCAATAGATCATTTACCTGCAAGTCCAAGGAAATTTTGTTACCCCTATACAAGTCCCTAGTACGCCCACATTTAGATTATGCTTCTCCTGCTTGGTCTCCGCACCTAAAAGGTGATATTGTCTTGCTTGAGAAAGTGCAACATCGGTTTACAAGAATGGTTCCGGGACTACGGCTATTGATTTACGAAGATCGTCTGCTTGCTCTGCGTCTAACATCGCTGGAAACACGTCGAATTCGAGCTGACCTTTTGGAAGTATTCAAGATGTTTAAGGGATTTACTCGTGTGGACATTGCAACATTCTTCGAATTATCTACATCTGCAACTCGAGGGCACAGTTTGAAATTGTTTAAATGCAGATCTCGGTTGGACACCAGAAAATATTTCTTCAGCCAGCGTGTTGTGGACATATGGAACAGTTTACCGGAGCGAGCTATTAGAGCCACGACAATCAACACTTTTAAATCGTATATAGACCACCACCTCCGCACAGTTAGGGGTCTTTAAAAGCCTTATTTAGGCTTCCTACTCCAGAAGATTCAAGGTAAATTCAAGGTAAATATATGTGAAACCGCATAGTTGAGCGCGTTGTTGAAATTGTGTAAACTCTGTCCAGAAGAATATTAGTTGAATATCTGATAACTGGTAAACCCAGCTCTTGTATATATTTCTGATTTAGATGGAATATATGACAAAAAGACAAATGTTTATTTAGTGAAGAATAAATTTATTCGGAATAAACTATTAACTGAGCTTAACTAATCAGACATTTACATGTACTGGGTTCTGTGTAATAACATTTCATCTGATTGATAAGATTGAATTATGACATTGGAATTTAGTGGATTTAGGCTGGTTAAAAAAAAGTTCCTGTTTAGCATCACCACCCTCCCCCGAAATGTTCGACCGCCCCAAATTTTATTTTTCATTAATTTTTTTCATTTTTGAGACCAAGTCAAGCGACTTAGGTAGAATTCTCAATAAAATAAAATGTACACTAAAATTTAATGGAACTAGATCCAGACACAAGCCAAACGATTTTTCTGTTCAATAAACAAGTCATTTTCAGGGCCACTCAAAATTTACCATCACCCCTCGAGGTGTATAGGACTATATTGGCTGATTTATAGGACTGGCCACTCTACGAAGGCATGATCATGGATCTGAATCGCTCAGCCTCATTTATTGTATCCTAATTAACGAATTTAATAACAAGAGTTTGAACGAAATATACATGGGAGTTGTATGCTATAGCCTGACATTTAGTCCAAGTGTCATATTCTGCCACCAGAATGTCGCACCAAACATTCCACGTGGGAGCTAGTCAAATGCCATGGAAATTGGCCCAATTCTGTTTGAATAAGAGTAACCGCCCTCCCTACTCAGATTTTTTTCAAAAAATGATGCTAAACAGGAAATTAATTTTAACCAGCCTTATCAAAGAATACATGTATGACATAAGATACATGTATTTACATCCTAGCGGAGCATAAGCCTGCATGTGGGCAGATTAGAATTCTGGTATCTAGGTTCAAAACTGCTAAAGATAGTTTATTGCTAAATGTGTAGAATGCATATTGAAAATAGCCAAGTCAGGAAAGACCACTCTGTATGGCAAACTACACCACAGTCATGTATGTAATTAACAGAAGTGGCAAGTCATATTGACAGATACCGTATGTAAGTTGACATTGTGGACTGGCAATAACATACATGTTACCATGGTAACCAAGTGAATTATGTGAAGAACAATGAACTGTAGGCTATTATCATGGTTACTGAGTGAATTACAGTGAACATTCAGATATAAGGAACCCAGTTCTGATATTGGATTATATCCACATGTTACAGTGAATTACACTATAAGAACTTTTGTTAACTTTTCAACACTTAATGATACTTACCTGTTATTTGATTTATGAATCATTTCCTAGACAACAGTGTAATAGATTGTAATTATATGAATTATTGAGTACTACATTTGATTTAATTCATCTTTGAAATTTATTTGTGAATAAACCGCAGCCATTTGTCGAATTCAGACAGGAACATCATGTGTCTGTTGTTTTACTATTATTTCGCCTCTCCCCAGGTTATGAAGACCGTATCCCGGGTAACATTCTGGGGGCCTGTCCGGGATATACGTCTTAGACGTGAATGAGTACACGACAAACCTGATCGGGCAGAATGGCAGACGAAGATGAAGGAGATATTCCAGATGAAGGTAATCCAGAGGGACATGATGCAGATGCAGCCATTCAAGATGAAGGTAATGTCGCTGATGCATCACGATTGCTCAATGATATGAGCAAATGTTCAGTTGACTGGACAGGTTGGAACGTCAAAGGGATGCCTTAGCTTCACTAGCCTGACACGACAGATTGTAAATGGTTTGGCGCGGGGATATTCGGAGGCAGAAATCGTGGAAGCGATTATTAAAGCTGTCCGAACAGGATCAGGATTAAGCCACTACTTAGAAGGCATAGATGTCTGGCAATCATCAGGTCCAATTATGATGAAAAGAGTGCCACAGAGCTCTATACCGAGTTATGTAACATATCACAAGGAGTGAAAGAGGATTGCCAAGGTTACCTGGTAAGGGCTTTGGGACTGAGACAACAGATACTAGCAGCATCTAAGGAAAGTAGTGATGATTCACTTCGGTATAATCCAGAACTTGTCCAGGCTATGTTTATGCACTCAGTTTACACCGGTTTTGCAGAAGACAACATCCGTTTCGAAATGAGATCATTGCTGGAGAATCCAACCGGTAGTGATCAAGCATTGATTCACAGTCTGAACCAAGTATCTCGGCAAGAGAGGGAACGTGTAGCTAAAATAAAAGGTAGTAGTAGGGGGAAAACAGGAGTCTACAGTGTAGAATCAGAGTCGGAGATACAGAAACTGAATGCATTGAGAGCAGCAGATCAGAAGGAGATTGCTGCTTTGAGAAAAGAAATTACTGATCTGAAGAATTTGGTGACAAAGCCACCCATGACCAGGAAATATAACCAGGAACAAGACCCACCTCGTAGGGAGTTCAAGAACCCAGGGTGTTCGGCCTGCAGAGAGAACCACATGGCTTCGCAATGCAGACACTGCTGGACCTGTGGAAGCGGCGATCATTATAAGGCTGGTTGCATTCAAAAACGACAAATGAGGATGAGGGACAGTGACTATAACCCACCAAGTATGCATGAACTGCGTGGCAGCGTCTGGCAGCTATCGCCACGTCAGAAGACCAACATGGTCAGGCTCGTAGGGGATAGATGTATGCTGAATTGCTCAATCGCGGGTGTGCCAGTGGATGCACTTTGGGATACTGGGGCACAAGTTTCCAGGATTCCTGGCGACATGACAAAAGAATTCAGAGGTCATACAGTGCGTCCCTTGGATGAACTAGTGGAAGGAGACCTGACCATATACGCAGCAAATGGCTCTGAAATTCCATTCCAGGGCTGGGTTGGACTATATTTTGCCATGGACGCTGGTGAGAGAGGAATAACCGTCCCCTTCCTAGTCTGTAGCCACCCTGAAGTGAGACAGCCAATCATAGGTTATAACATGATCCAACAATTGGATGGTAAAGCCCTGGAACATAATCTGAAGTCGGCCATGCCCACAGCCCACACCAAGGACATCCGAGCAGTAGTAAATCTTATTCGCCGTGGACAAGACACCTTGAGTGCGGTGAAAATTGGAAGACGAGATGTCATCATTCCAAAGGGTGAGGCTGTACCTCTGAGATGTACAACACACGCCAACACAGAACTGACTCAAGAGGCATTATTTGTTCCAAACGAGGAAATGACCTGGCTAGAGGGGATAAACCTTCGTGAAACTCTCGTCACCATTCCCAGGGGTTCCTGTTGCCACATTAGAGTTATGGCAGAGAATACAACAGAACATGACATGGTAATATCAAGACACGAAGATAGGGGCCATTCAGTAAGTTAAGTCAGTGATTCCCATCCCCATGGACAAGCTGGAGACACCAACTGCTGAGCAGGGTTCTGGAAGAGAACGCGAGACACAGGGAAAGAGGGCTGAATCTTCATGGGATCCGCCTATCGATCTGGAGAAAACTGACCTGACAGAGACCCAAAAGAGAGCGGTTAAGCAAATGCTACGTGAGGAGTCGGATGCTTTTGCACGTGAAGATGAAATAGGAACTGTGCCAGATTTGGTGTTACGTATCAACCTACACGACCAGGTTCCGGTTCAACAAAATTATGTGTCGATTCCTCCACCACTTCACCAAGAGGTGAAGGATTATCTGACAGATCTTCTGAGGCGTGGGTGGATCGAAAGAAGCACATCCAGTTACTCGAGCCCTGTTGTGTGTGTGAGAAAAAAAGATTCCTCCCTGAGACTGTGCATAGATTATCGCCAGCTGAATTTAAAGACCCACCCTGAGCGACAGCCAATTCCAAGAATTCAAGATGCGTTGAATACTCTAAAGGGGAAATCTTGGTTCACCCTTTTAGACCAAGGCAAAGCCTACCACCAGGGCTTTGTGGCCGAAGAATGTCGGAAGTCGACTGCCTTTATTACCCCTTGGGGCCTATTCGAATGGGTCCGTATTCCGTTCGGGTTGACGGGTGCACCAGGAGCCTTTTTTTAGATGACGACTCTATAACGAATATTATGGATTAAGAATACTGATCAGCGATACGGATTTGATATTTTTGGAACATCATGATGTCTTGCCGGCATCATTGAAAACTGTTGACCGCTTCTCTCTTGCGGGAAACAAGCCTATGTTTATGTATACTATGATTGTCTTTTTGAATTTGGTGCTAATACTGTTATGTGAAAAATGGAATAGGTCTTTGGATTATGGACGCGGATATTCTCTAATGGACGACGGCTGGATTATGAATGACGGACTAGACGCTTGTAATTTCAAAGATTTATGGAATCGACGTTGGAGGGTCTTCGTGACATAATGTGTTTGCCTTACCTTGATGATGTCTTGGTGTACAGTGACAGCTTCCACGCCCATCTTCAGCATGTTCGACAGGTGATCCGGAGGCTGAAAAGCAAAGGAATAAAGTTGAAACCATCCAAGTGCCAATTCTTTCAACGCGAGATACGATACCTTGGACATCTGGTGTCCGAGAAGGGCTATCGCATGGATCTTGCTGATAGCGAAGCTGTTCTCGCACTGAAGGAGAAAGTTCCAACCTCGGTGGGTGACGTACGACAAATGCTGGGATTCATTGGCTTCTATCGAAAGTACATTCCAGACTACTCAAGGAGAGTGAAACCCATTTTTGACCTACTGAAGGCAGACCATGAGCAAACTCCTCTTCGGAACCAGCGGAAGAAAGGACGAAAATCAGGGAAGGGAGGACAAGCCCCATCAACACAGAAAGTTCAATGGACGCAGGAGCATCAGGTGATCATGAATGACCTCATTAATAACTTGTTGGAACCTTGTGTGATGGTGTACCCAGATTTTGAGAAACCCTACATCGTCCATACAGATGCATCTCATCAGGGCCTAGGGGCTGTGCTGTATCAGCGACAGGATGACGGTAGACTGGGAGTGGTTGCTTACGGGTCCCGCACATTGACACCTGCAGAGAAAAACTACCACTACCACTCAGGAAAACTGAAGCTTTTGGCACTGAAGTGGGCAGTCTCCGAGCGCTTTCGAGATTACTTGTATTACGCACCATCTTTCGACATTTACAGTGACAATAATCCGGTGACCTACATACTTGCCACGGCCCGACTGGATAGCACCAGGCATCGTTGGGTATCGGAGCTGGCTGACTTTAATTTCACTGTTCACTACAAGCCAGGAAAGCTGAACACTGATGCCGACGGTCTGTCACGCATGCCACTTGACATCTGTCAGTACATGTCTGAATGTACAGAGACAGTACCTTCAACAGTGATCAGCACGTCAGTACATACAGTGTTGGCACAACAGGAAATGAGGATTCCCTTGCTAGCATCTTCAGCAGCGGAACCAGAGGACAGTTGGGTGGTCAAGGAGTTGGCAACCATCTCAAAGCGTGAACTAGTCGAGTCACAGAGCAATGACCCAGTCGTCAAAGAAGTATTGAGATATGTGCGCAGTGACCGGCGGCCAACACTGAAGGAGACCAAAGAAGCTCCTCCAGGTGTGGCTGCGATGCTACATGAGTGGAGAAGATTACAGATTGGTGAGGATGGACTGCTGTACAGGAAGACGGTTGTGAATGGCCAGGATAGGAGACAGCTGGTTCTCCCAACCAAGTACCACAACCAGGTCATGCAGGAGCTCCACAACAAGATGGGACACCTTGGAGTGGAACGTGTTTGTGCACTAGGCAGAGACCGGTTCTATTGGCCCAGAATGGCCCGAGATATAGAGTATCACATCACCAAAGCCTGTCCTTGTATCAAGAACAAGATCCCCACAGTTATGGATAAGGCACCTCTTCAATCAATCACGTCAACTGCACCACTGGAGTTGGTATCAGTGGATTACTTGAAATTAGAACGGAGCAAGGGTGGATTCGAATATATCCTGGTACTGGTCGACAACTTTACTAGATATGCACAAGCGTATCCCACTCGCAACAAATCGGGCAAAACAGCGGCAGAGAAAATCTTCAATCACTTTGCACTGAGATTCGGCTTGCCAGCGAGGTTGCATCATGATCAAGGCCGTGAATTCGAAAACCATCTTTTTGATGAGTTACACAGATTAACTGGTGTGAGACACTCCCGCACGACCCCCTACCACCCACAGTGGAATGGGCAGGTGGAGCGTCTGAACAGAACATTACTTTCCATGCTACGCACACTACCAGAGGAGCATAAGAGTAACTGGGCGCAACATGTTGACAAGATGATCAACGCTTACAACTCCACCAGAAACGACGCTACAGGATTTGCGCCTTATTTCCTGCTATTCGGTCGTCACCCCCGAATACCAGTAGATTTGATGTTCGACTTACCACCAGAGCAGTCTGAAACGAAATCAAACTATGTTGAACAGTGGGAACAAGGAATGCGAAAGGCTTATGAGACTGCACCTGAGAATGCATCAAAGTCCTCTGCAAAGGGCAAATCTCGATATGACAAGATGGTTCGTAGCC
>JAVTVY010054901.1:0-31790 GCA_036873755.1 Hanleya hanleyi | reverse complement strand
AAGATTGCACCTAAACTAGCTATACAATTGGGTGTGTGGTGAGTAATTTGGAGTAATATGTTCGTGATTCAACGCACTATTAAACCATCTCCGTCCATGATTGCAAATACTGGATGTCTTTCATTGGAGGTTTGCTACATAACCAAACCCTTTTACTTTAACCTGTATGGAAACACTGAGCTTTCTCCGATCTTGGAATTTTCTTTCGACTCCAGGGCGAGATTCCTTGGTAGATGGCATACATGCTCTATAACCTGGATGCTGATCTTTCTCAGTCATGCTCAGGACCAGAAGCATTACTGCCTTTTTGCGTAACGGACATCATGCGATCATTCATCCAGATAGGTAGTCGTTGGGCGTTCTTGCCAACATACTGTTGCCCACACTTTTTACAAAAATGCTAACTCTATAAGGCGTGGGATATTTGTAGGAATAAACGTAACACAACAAGTGTGGTGGAAAAAGAAGCTGACGTACTGAAAACAAGTCATATTACCACCCAGGCAAATCCACTGCCTGCACATTTCTAAAAGCGTCACAATGAGCAGAACATGATCCCTTGTATCCCAGCCACGCTTATATTGTAAATGTTCATGGGGGTATCCTGAATAGCATGAACACACGGCCCCTACATGTAGCACCGGACTGATCGGTATTAGACATCACAGTCTGGATGTGTCAAAATACTCAATCATCCATGGCGCTAGGGGGGCGGAAATTTACAATCCGATATGTTTGGGTGAATCTTTAGCAGAAAATGCAGCGATGACCGCCAAAATAATGTCACGATGTCTTCTTGGAAGCCATATATCGGCCTCTTTTTTTGGACTGTTATTCCTTCTCAGTAAATTTAAATAAAATAGCGAAGGATTAGCCGAGGTAAAATATAATACGTTCAAATGCGAAGGCAAAAAATGCACGAAAATGGGCAGGGAAGACTAAAAACACAATTTTCTGGAGATAACTTACGTACGCCATCTTCAATTTACCTATGATGGTTTGCTTTCAGTATTATGCTAATGGCGATGGGCGCTAGAGTTAAAGATGGAGGCGAAACTTCGATTTGTGCCGTTTGATCCCCCCTTCCCCTCCCTCCCTTATTTCACCTTTTTCCTAACTATAACAGAATTGCATGACCTTTGTGGCAAGCGGTGGCAACATCATTTATAATGAATATAATAGTATGTATATGCACAAGGAAACGATTTTTCTTATCGGTAAATTAATATTTGTATTGCATCACTATATTGTACCGTATAAATAATTTATACAAGCAATCGATTTTAAAATACATTATCAATATTGATATATTATTCATACTTCTGTTGTCTTAAATCATACAAATGCATGTATGGAATATTCTTCTTGACAATTAGTGATCTGAACACTTGTTTTAGAAACAAGATTCATACGTTTGCCACGTCAGGCAATTAAGCAAGGTCAAGCAAGGTATGCAAATCATTAAATTTAGAATTAGTAATATTATCAATATCTCACTTGTACATTTCGAGCATATTATTATGCAATTCTTTCTTCAAAACTGAATGATCAATTAAAAAATTATTATCTGATACGGACAAGAGAAATATGCACTTTTGAAGAACTACGACGAAAATGCAGCGTTTCGGTCACACCCTCATAATCGTAATATTACGAGTACACAATACCTAATATTTTGCCTGAAATCTCAATGTGTCATTCCGGAGATGGGCTAGAAAAAATGGTGGCGGGGAGCGGCGCCTCAGTCCTGGTAGGGTTCACTATATTTTGAGTAGCTATTGGCCGTTTTGGGAAGAATTTAAAAATTTCATCACTGCAACTTCTTATCCATATTCCCAGAGTAATACCTCCATGCAAAGTGGGTCTCCAGCCCAACACTAAATGTTTTTTGTTCATGTAATAAGCATTTTGATAAGATCAATTGTAGCCCGCAGATATTATTTTGTTTCTGCAATCGTGAACAATTGATCCTTTCAGTTCCCAATCATGACTGGTTTTGTATTCCAGTATCACAGTTCTGAAGATGTCAGCTGTGGCATCGATAAGCCTACAAGTAGCGGAGTCCTGTTTAAAATCCGTGTATCATACCCCACTGATGTTATAAATATACATCATTACTCATCGAGACAGAGATTATATCCTCATTCGGTAACCCATATAACCATACACCAAAACCGATCTTGATGAGCGAGCCGGTCGCCAGGTGGATGGAGGGAAATCCCCGTCCTAATCGTTAAATAAGTAGCAGGTGCATTGCGTTGGTAAACAGTATAGCCCCGCAATAATAGAGACACTCGTTTCGCCATCTTGTTGGTGGTGTATGTGTGTATGGGACCCAAATGACTGTATCCAGGGATGATATTAACACAGGCCTGCCTGAGCCAATCTTCAAATAGTTACCTTGTTAAGCCGGGAGATTGACTAGATTCCTCGGAGCAAGAGCCTTTTATACATGTAAGTCCTACTTTTGGAGAAGAGCTTGTGCTTCTGATGTTCTTTTTCCTTTGTCGAGGAACGTGAGATACATAGCCGTAACGAAAAGCTATTGCAATGGAATTTATTCACATGACTGACTCCTATCTGGATTTAATGTGTCCAGTTTATTTTCATTAACCGTAGTTAGCCTTGGAAAAATGTTATTCTATCACCATTAGTCGGGCTCTTTTACACCGTTTCAAATGCAATATCACCTAGATAACCGTCACCGCAAGCCCCTTTTTCTTCTTTCTTTTTCGCACAACCCAATTTGATACTAAGTTTTTATCGCTTCGGGTCAGCGAATGTATGGCGATTTCGCAAGGCTAATTAACTATTTAGGGGCAACAATGTCTGATTACTGTTTCTGCAACCATACGCTGTTATCAGACTATTTTGAATGAAACATTGGTCTTGGATATCGTTCCATATTTATATTCTCACACCAGTTACGTTATAGTACGAGGCGTTGTTGATATCTGAGCATATACATGTAGTGCCAACAAAAAAGATGTTTCTGTATCACTTTATTGCTGTAAATCAGGTGACGACACCATCTAAGTATGTTAAAAGTAGGCATCAGGCCCCACATACAGAATAACAACCATTGCAGAGAAGTCAGTAATCGAAATAGCTCCTTGTGCCACACTCCGCACCCAAATTCATCTAGGTATAAAAACAAAATCTGATTCACTACATTCATACCAGAGATCTGTTCAACAGCCATGAACCGTAGATAACCATAATTTTACTTTTTTTTCATGGCGCATAAACAGGTAATCTAGATATACAACAAGGTAATGCTACATGTATATATCGAACGGTCCCTGTGTGTGAAGCAATGTTAGGCGAGAAGAAAACGTGGTATTATATGAAGACAATTTCCGTGATAAATTTGTATCAATGATATTGGCATATATGAGAATCATGATACAGTCCATGTCAGTTCTATTCCATTCAATATGAATCGATAGCAATCGTCTGAGTCATGTAAGCCATCTCTCTCCCTATCCGTTAATAGTTGGCAAACTGTACCTGAAATGACCAGTTTAAACGAATAAAAGCTTGGAACATGTCGGGCCAATCAAACGGATCTTCTTACAGTTTATTCCTATCATGGAGAGCAAAGAAATATACAACGGGATGAGCTTGGTCTAGACCTATGTCGATACCGATCAGGCATATATCAAGGAGATAAAGCAGTGATGCCAATTAGTTATTTATTCTTTGAAACTCTTCCAATCTTCGGCGATTGAAGGTTTGGAGGATTTCCTGATATCTTCTCAATTTACTCCGGGATGAGGCTGTTGTTCAAGCCTCAGATTCCGATACACGATTGGCAGCCAACAAACTCAAGACAATCACGGTCTCATCGATGATTGACATGCAATTTCCGCATTTCCGTGTCACCGCGCGAATAACTTAAGTATGAAATAAAACAAAATAATAGAAAACAAGCTAGTTTATTTTTTGCAAGAGCGAAGCGATCAACAAGTTTTAATCTTAAGTGTGCTTATTAGTTTGTTCCTCCAATCGGTTTACATATGAGTGTACATAGTAATTCACATCATCATTCTGGGTTTATACTTTCCACTGAAGCCATTGAGATAAGATTAAAGCGTCGGTTTAACTATATTTTGTAAACTATTTTAGAGTTGCTTTTTGACTGTTTGGGAAGATGTAAAAATTCAAAATAACATCACTGGGGCTTCCATTTCTTGTCCATATGACCAGAATATTACCTCCGTAAGTCTTCTTTTAAATTCCCAGTTCAGTGAAATATAATTGATAACATAGAGAAGTTTAATAAATATAGTTAATTATTTTCTCGTATTATTATATGATAATGGAAACGGCAACTGCATGTAACAAGTCGTTCACATTAAATAGTATTCGGACAAATGAGAAAGCTGTCATCAAGGAAGCGGATAAAGGCTTAGCTATTGTTATCATGAATAAAGCGTATTACAAAGACAGAATCTTAGGATTGTTCAGTGACAACCGCACATACGACCCACTCATGGGAAATGTTGACAAGAAAACAAAAGGTAATATTAGCAAGTTAATCCAAACATCAGCACACGGACTAACAAAATCAGAAAAAAACTCAAATATATGGGTCTCAAAAATTCATAAATCAATGGAAATCATAGAGGAACGAAACGCAGAATTTATTACTATCTTGAATCCAACCAATTTAAAATTTAGACCTATCATAGCGTCCTGTAGCGTTCTGGATCCAGTATGTCCAACTAGCCGGTTAGGTCGATTCCCTGACACTCTTTGAAACCATATATACAATCTGAGATGACAAGAGATAATGTAGACTCCCTAAACCACATTCCAGTCATATAAAGGAGGAATTCTTTCTTGCACCTTTGATGCTACGAATTTATACAGTAATATATCACGTTATCTCGGCATCAAAGCCATTGAATACTGGCTAAACTTTCATTCTTCTCAAAATAACGCACGGTTTAGCAAGGAATTTATTCTCTCAGGTATCAAACTGATACTTGAAAATAACTCTTTATATTTGGAAACAGAAACTAAAACAAATATTAGGAACAGCAATGGGAACTAAATTTGCGCCTTCATGTGCTACTCTAGTACTTGGATATCTTGAGCAACAACTCTACACAACGATTGAAGAAAAGTACGGTACAAGTCACAAATTATATGTGCGAAAGTCTTTCAAGCGCTTTTTGGATGACTTTTGTGATCATAGTTGACACATCACAAGGTGATATTTCCGAACTTCAAAATCTTTTGAATAATTTATACCCGAATATTTCATTTACTCTGGAAACAAGTCTGGAGAAAGCTCCTTTTCCGGATAAACTATTGATACGTAGGTGCAACAGGATTATCAGGGATACATTTAATAAACTAACTGATACTAAAATACCTTAATTTTCATTCCTCTCACCTTCGTCATACAAAGAAGCAAGACCAATATGCACCATTGTCGACGATAAGGACTTCAGATATAAACGATTGTTTGATCTAAAAATTACCCAACTGACGTCAAAGACATCGAGAAAACGAAAACCCTCTCTATTGACAGCTCTACTGCGTATGCATATTCGCCAATATTCAATATTTTTTTCCAAGTTTTCCAAACGGATTTGGCATGTCGTTTAACTTAGTCTGCAGTTTGTAGTTAGCAGTTCCGCTCAGCGACGTACTAAATAAGAGACTACCAAGCACAACCGAACTTTAATGTTGGTACATGTACTAATCTCAACAGCACCTACGAGATAATGTCATCACTTCATCGGTACTGGTGGACGCAAAGAACATCAGTGCTCCAGATTGCTTCAAGACGATCCACCGAATAGGCAGAAGACTAAGGTCCTCCGGTCAAGTGATCTACGAGGTAATTTTCCCATGAACAGAGGTCCACAGTGATTCCAATGCCATTATCCGGAATTAAGATGCCCGAGTATACAAAACGTGGATGACTAAGGTGCTTCAAACTGTCAACGAATCTATATGTCCCCTTGCGCAGATGGCATATAAGAGTTCCACATGCTTCCAAGGCCGTTCACAGGAGAGAGAGAGAGAGAGAGAGAGAATTAAGGTTTAACGTCGCGTTCAACAATATTTCAGCTATATAGCGACGATCAAACAAAATTCTAAGTTAATAACTTAGTAATCCAACACATTAAAATATAAATACATTAAAACCAATTTATCTCAAATAACCTAAGACACAGTCCGCCCTCACCAGACCAAAAAGATTTTCCAAAGTAGTCGCTCGATAAAAAGAATCTCTTACAACCTTAAAATCTATACAGTCGATAAGAATATGTTTCACTGTGAGATCTTCACGGCATGAAATACATCTTGGGACTGGCTCATGTTTTAGTTAATTTTCGTGAGTTAATCTTGTATGGTCGATTCTATATCGCCTGATCATGGCTTGATCGAACCGTTTCTGGCTGTGTAGCCTACAGGTTTTTTTTGGAACTCATGAAGTGTTATTATCCGCAGCATCCCATAAAGATTGAAACAACTTTCTCACATAAGTACAGATAGTGGATCTGAAATCGCTATATGGGATTCCAACAGGATCAACCTCATTATCTAGGGCTGCCTTAGCCATTCTATCAGCCTCAGTATTACCTTTGATGCCAACGTGACTAGGCAACCAACAAAACACAACATCAGTCTGTTGATCAGATCTACAGTCATATAATTGTAGGATATTCAAGATGGTGGGGTGAGTTGAAGTTCCACTTATAATCGCTTGACGGCGTGACAGTGAATCTGCGAATATGACATTTTTATCTTTTAGTAGACCCAATACCTTCCAAGGTCGACAATATAGCATTTGCTTCTGCAGTGAATATCGAACTTTTGCCTGGTAGTCGACAGGTTTTAGTTTTAAAACTAAAGATAGTAGCACATGCTACTCTCTCGCCGTCTTTAGAACCATCTGTATAAATAGCCTGATGTGATCTGAATTTTTATCTCAGCAGATCAAATTATTGTGTATACACGAACTGGCTTGTGTTTGCTTTTTTACTCCTCAGCCCTACGGGCTAAGGAGCATTATTATGGCCCTGGGGATGTGTCTGTCCGTCTGTCCGAACCGTATCTCGATAACTATTGCAAGGAAGTTCATGAAACTTATAGGTTATGATCCTTTTATTTTTTCCTTCTGCCTTTGAGACTTTCAGGTCTAACCGGTCATTAATTATTTTGTTACATTTTTTTCATTTTACTACCATTTCCCAGGCTTCTAAAAACGGATCTACAAGTATGCATACATTAGCCCTACTTTTGTACTGATTTACATACTCTTACTAGCATGTAGCCAATCAAGAGCTCCATAGTAAAGTTGTATGTCAACCATTGGTTCAGTGTAGTGAATGACTGGTCATTGATTTCTCTGCATATTCAGCAGTACGGTATTGCCAGTCAGAGCCGTATCCAGAGCCAAATTACTTCCGCAAAACGTACGTGAGCCCAACATAAAATCCGCCCAAAATAGCAAATATAAAAATTAAGAAACCCCGTTTTCTTTGATTAATAGAACTGATAAATTTGTCCCATTACCCTAGCTTTGTCCGAACCACGAAACATCCACCAAAAACACCGCAGGCCGACTTTTAGGGCCGGTTATCGGTCCTAAAAAATTTCTACAAGTGTTGAAGTGAAACTCCATTTCGTCTAGACGAGGGGAACTCAATTAGAGACCACCGTTTCAGGAAAACTCAATTTCAATGAAGACACGGAATTTGAGCCAATTAAACTTAATGTGATTTGCATAACTTACGGATCGTTGCTGTTTTATTACTATTACGCGTGGTTGACGGAGAAACAGACGAAGAGGTAAACAACCCGCCATTCTGAGCGAGGTAAATTCCCGCGAGATTTTCACTACATTTGTCATGTTTGTTATGCTGTTGGAGAGGGTACCCGAAAGCAGGGCTAGTCGCTTGACCTTTCCATTGCCGAGATACAGCGGTACAGGAGACACACCCACGATGTTAACACGTGCGTTGAACACTGCCTGCATTCGTTTCGCCATAAGTTTGTCTATGTGTCAGTTTTTACGAGGGACTTCGATTCCAATACCAACAACGGTCTACTTGAAACGAACGACTACTCTTAAAAATTAACAACGGAAAGTTAATGAATCAACTGAATTATTTTGAAAATAATTTCGAAAATGAAAGTGATCAACACGAACAAGAACAACAACACACGGATAGTCGACACTGTCATTTGACGATCTGAAAACGATCTTTTTTTTTAAATGTGGTTGATTCCTTCACTGAACTTTATTTTTGTCCTGCCTCTATAGTCTACATGGTGTCATTCCTTTAACAGGTTAGGAAAAGCTGTTCAATTCTGACAGCAAAAGTATAGGCTGATCTACATTGTAGTTGAACAAAAGCTATTTTATTGCTTTCCATTTTATTTTGTCGAGTTAAATTCCAGAGAGGCGTTTTATCAACAGGAGATTTTCCGATTGCACTCTGTCTCTCGCTCCATTTTTAAGTTCAATGAGAGTTCAAAGAATACTGGATATCTGCTTGGAGTAGAAATTAAAATATTGTCTGGTTGAATTTCATGTGAAAAGCCAATAGGGCACAGGTGATGAAATCAAATAATTTAATTCTAAAGCAATATAAAAGAAGCAAATATTCCTTAATATCACATTCATGTACCAGTTATACATGTATGTATTATATAGCAAACTGTCCTAAAATTTGATTAAACTCAATTTGTACTGCCAAAAGCACGCTAAAAACTCAATTTGCCAGAAAAAAAACTCAATTTGACCATGAATGGTCCTAAACAAAATGACTTCTTTGAATCTCTGCACCGTGTCAGATATACAGTAAAATTTCCCGGGAACTTGAGGCCACTGATGCGAGAGTGCCATTAATTGTCGTATCCCTACGCTGTTGAGAAAAAATTAGTAGTCCGACATTAAAATTGTTTCTGTCTCAGATTACGATGGGATGTGATTTTCGGCTAGGAGACAGTTTTTATTAGAGAAGTGAAATTCTCCACAGTATCTATATGTAATTTGTGCATTTTTATTCTGAAATTTGAAGGAAATATGTTCAGGATCAAAGAAACTCTCCAGTACCTCTTTTTTTTCCAAAGCACAATGACGTTGGGCTTGCAATTTTGTAACATTCTCACTATAGGCACTAACATGTGAGGTATTGGAGATTTGTTTTGATTCTCAATAGATTTCCTTCGAATTTCAGAATAAAAATGCACAAATTACATACAGATACTATGGAGAATTTCACTTCTCTAAGATGAACTGGCTCCGATATTTGGCCGAAAATCCCATCCCATCCCATCGTGAGACAGCTCAGTAAACTGTAGCCCGCTGGTAATTATTTCTTTCATCACATGGGCCATGTGAAACATTTAAAAGAATTATAAAACAGGGGTTGAATTGTGAATAATATTTTAGAAATTTAACTGCCAGAAATGGGTTCGAATGCATTTCCAGCCATCTAGAACCCCAGAGCTTCCGGGGTCTAGGCGGACCACTTTACATTGACGCCAGAGCAATAAGATCACAACTTTACAAGTTTTTTTCTCCTGCAGATATGTGGATACCTTGTCACTTTTTATACCCCTGTACATAGGGGTATTCTGGATTCCGATTGTCTGTCCGTCCGTCCGTGTGTCCGCGTATCCATCCGTTCATCTGTCCGAGTTGTGGCTTGGGTTTGCATTTTCGCATACCATAACTCACTGTTATTTATCCAAACTTCTACACAAATAAAAACATCTTGGTCTAGACTGTTAAGGGGCTGAGGAGTTGTAGCACCTCTGGTGCCTCATGTTATGTTTCGCTAGTGTAATACCTACTTCTGGTTTAGCTTACTGCCATGGTGGAATTGGTAAGAGCTTGTTAGTTAACATGTAGCTGACAGGAGTACCTAATGTCATAATTAATTACGTAGATGACTTAGGTGCACCAGTTAATGTGGTCGTTGTATGTATATACGCTAAAAATATCAGGGCTCCTAATCATCTCAAGAATATCCATCGAATGGGCAGGTGCCTAAGGTGCTCCAAATTGTCTACGAATTGATTTTCTTCGCGCGGATGCCATAGGATCCCGAATGATGTCGAGGCCTTTTAGGAAAATGTAGATGACAGGAATACCACAAAACGAATATTATGATTGCATACGAAGATGACGTAGTTGCTTCACGTTGAGGTGCTTGTTGCATGCATATACCAATGTCGAAAATATTTAGATGAATAAAGGTGACCCAAACTGTCCATGAAGCTATTTCTTATGAAAGTAATATCACACCAATTTGCCAACTAATATTGCTGGATATTCATAAAGCTATATGGGCCACGTAAAGTCATATGAATGAAACCATAAGCATTGTATATTAAAGTGATAGTAAACCCTCAGACGAAGTAAAGGTCAAATGAAAGACAAATTTCAACTATACCGAAATATATTTTTACTTCATTTAATGTGATTTTTTTCTAAACGGATAAATAGTACTTGACTTTTTGTATGGTAAATCGTAAGCGCCAAGTCAATTTGAATTTTGCATTTAATTTCCTCGATTTTGGAGATACATGCACATTGAAATTGTCTGTGTTGAAACTCAAAGTATGCACAACTTAAGCTTGAGTATGAGGTTAAAATTTCACGAGGTCAAATGAAGTAACCTATACGCTACACCCTATCACATTTACATTTGATGCGAGCTTTCCAAATTCTCCACTACAGTTTGATATGTGGGTCCGTGCGATGCCCATGTGTTTACCGTTTCTGACCTATTCGATGGATTGATGCGAAAACTGTTGTGAAAATAAGACCACACACAAGTATCATATCATTCATAAGCCAGTCGTCGTCCATGAAGAGTTTCGGCGTCCGTATTCGAAAGACCTAATTCAACAGAAAATATTAGTTTCAAACTCAGAAGCAGACGGAAAACATAGAAAAAATGCATGCTAGCCCCAATGATGATGTCGAGACATATCGATGGTCCTATCGTCCAATCCGTACATGTATCTCTGATCTGTATTCTTTCTCCCAAATTAATTACAGGTCGTTTTTTCTAGTATTCTATCACCCCACGCTTTGATTGTGATTGCTCATGTGAACGTCATAAATATCTTCATACGAGCTGGACCCTTTACATTGTTGTATTGTACATTAATCTGTGTATTGAACTTAAAAAGCGATTCTCTTACATACATGTAGACACGTATGCATTAACTCGAATCTGTCTATGGAATGGCACTGTTGATGCGTTAATGTGTGTTTTGCAATTGTACACGTATCAGTGGAGTGACAACGTATTATTACAAAATTGTCACGACCTGCGTTATATATTTTACATATTACATATTTTCCTCCATTATCTAAAAGTATGAACACACACTTATATGAGGATAGATCTGTATGTATCAATAAAAGGCGGACTTCAATTAGTCAGCTGTGGTTCATTACACATTTTCCAAGTCAATAGTCAAACAGCCCTTTGTTAAAATCAATCATCACCCTAAGGCTCATTAGCGTATCAATGTGTGCGTTATTGACGTGTGAGTTCCTGATGGAATAAGTCTCATCTGAAATTTATCAGATGCTATATACAATCGCTTCTGGGGAGTTACAGGACAAACATTAATTGACGTGATAAACTATTCCAGCAAAACTCTACTCTGATACGGAAACCTTGATCAATATTTGTGCTTCCGTTGAGATCGTGCTTATGGAAAGGTCATCTGCGATTCAGCTAATGCGCTCCCTAACTGTTTTTGTCAGTTCCCCGAGTTCCCCTGAAAGCTTTGCCGGGATATGTATCAGATTGTATCTTTATAGAAAACTTTATATTCGTAGTTCCAATAGCAAATCTTGTCTTCCGGTAAGTGCCTATAATCAGGATACTTCCACTTTTTCATCTTTCGGTATATCTGTTATAAATAAGAGTGAGGGGGTGGATTTGGTTTAATTGCAAGCGCCTGGTCCGTTGTACATAATTGAGCCGTCGTCCGTTAAAGAATATCCGCGTCCATAATCCAAATACAAGCGTCTAGTCCGTCCTTCATAATTCAGTGCTGGGCGCTTAACGTGCCAATGAATATGGGTCATACTTGTTCTAATATCTGTAGTTTTAACGATGTAGGTATATATATCAGACAAACTATCAATGATCCAAATACAGCAGTAGGAATGATAAATATAATGCCAGTTATATACAACTGAAGTCTAGATACACGCAGACTAATCCACTTAGGATGAATGCCTAGAGGATCGATACCAATTGTCTGGGACATTTATCTCTGTGCCACTCTAATAGTGTTCTCGACCAAAATGGCTCGCTCATATGAATGAAGTCTAAAACTTCGGGTAAGTAAAACGGATTCTCTTACAATTTGTCATGTTAATTCTTGTTCTGTTGAGTATAGGGAAAATAATACAATTTCGTCTAAACTCTTGATACCGATCAACATGGAGAGCTAATTGATTTTGTACTGTGAAATTTTGGTATTGGAAAGTATCTGAAATCGTCAAAAATGGCTCCCATGATACATTTTCAGAATCAAAAATCAGTATGCAGCCGCCGTCCACAGAGAAATTACGTAAACAGTTGAGGGAATTAGATTGTCCAAATTTTGGTAATATAAAAGTTTGTTATAGCAAACCATATGTTTTAGCGGTTGTAGATGAAAATATGCATCAGCAGTTTGTTGAACAGTGGAGTAATGTTGTTAGCAGAGAAAATGGAAAGCTCCGCCTGTATAGAATGTTTAAGACAGATTTCGGTGCGGAGTACAATAGTGAGTGCTTGATACGGAAACGTCACAGAAGTGCGTAGGTAAATTTCATTGCGGGGTCACGCCCATACGTAATTCTTTCTTTGGAAAAGTTAGTTAAATTATCGGCCAAAACCTGCCATAGAATACTCGAACACCGCAGAGGAATCCTTTATGGGTAACCTTTTATTGTGTGATCTGAATATACGATTGATGGTATAATTTGTTGAGTTTTCTTCATTTACACACAACTAATTTTCAGTTGCCCCCTGATCTAACCGGATTTTATATATCCTGGCAAAATGCATATTGATTACTGTTTTGTCTTTTAGGTAAAATGGGCTTCATCACACTGATAAATACACACTCAAATTACGAGACATCGTCGTTGATTCAGGCATTCGCACAATGCAGAAAATGAGACAAAATTCGCGATTGAAGAAAACATGCTCTTGCGTGAAAAAAAGGATTAAAAGGTCAATAAAATGGGTATTTCATTGCTCACACTACTTCACCGTTACCGATTTGCCGATTGTAATCCATTGTAGGCGTTTCATGTAGCGTTCGGTGCAATTGTGTTGCAACTACGCAATACCCAATTTTGCATTCAAGACAGATTTGTATGGCACAAGTCACTGAAAGCCAGGCGAGCTTCCACACACAACACAACCATTCCGTGTGACGCCATCACAGCGGCCTTCTTGCATGTTTTTTTCACATTTTCTGATAGAGCTTGATTCAAGAGTATAGTTTGGAAAGTTTCAGCCTCCGAGCTCAAGGGGTAAGAAAAATATTTAGGGTCCCAAACATCCCAGGCCAGATAGGATTAAAGACAGACATATCATAATATTAATCTGTTATGTTGCGTAATTTTTCAGAAATCATCATAAGATAGACATCCGCTAACCCGTTCCTTCTCATCCTCTAATCGTTACATAGATAATATCCTTGCCTTGGATAATCTCCAAATACTACATATTTCGTGAAACATATATCGGCCTCCTCCGGATTTTAACTAAATCACTGATAATGCAAATGGAACAGCAAAATCAGACCGTATTTTCAAAAAGATAGACGAACAGTATTTCGACAACTTAACAATATCTGCATAACATCATTTCAGAAGTCCTGCAAATAGCGACTACATATATTGCGTCGTGGCGTATGCTGGAGTGACAATTCGAACAAAGTTTCAAGATACAAACTAAAAACGATAAAAAAATGTCTGTTCCGATAAGACTGTTCTTTGCAAGTTTTTGCATATATCAAACAATGTTAAAGAAACATATAGTTGCGGCATATATATGATATCTAACACTACTTTTCTGGATTGTACCAATATCGCTTTACTTGAGGACAGGGGCCGTGGGGACTGTGTAATGTAATATCAGATAACAAAATTGTTCTAATGCGCTGACAAATGAAAACTTTTGTTTTTTGTTCTCTAGAACCACTCGGACATTCTTTTGGATGAAAATATGCATTGCGCCCAGTATTGAAAACTGTTGCCCTTTCTATTTTGCAAGAAAATAAATCGTGTTCGTTTTTTCTTTCATTTTGTGCCTGCTAGCATTCGGTCTTATTTATGACGTGCATATACGGTCAATGGATTATGTCAGATCGTATTCCTGTATTCAATGTATGTTTCGATCGTTTCGATACCGCCACACAATACTTCAACGCAATCTTCAACGGCAGTCCCCCTTATACATGCATGTCTGTCTGATCATGAGCTCGCTCCCGCTCTACCCTTCACAGTGTGTGATATTTTCTGTCATTCTCTGTTTCGGTAATCATCATTATATTATACTAGGCGCCCCTGTTTCGCATCACTCACTCAACGAAATGAGTGACCTCAGGGAAGTGTTCTCCCATGTTGACCCAAAGATGTTGCTCGTATGGACTGTTGTTATAAACATACGTGTTCGGAAAATGCAGAGACATATTTTCGCGCCTAGGACGGCTGACAACGGTACAATCTAGGAACGACAGGTGCGTGAAAGACGGAATCTATAATTACCATAACGCAGTGCAAGCTTAATAGTGTATCTAGAGTACTCAGCTATAGTTTCAAACCAGGTAGATTTTAGGTAGCATTTTCCCTCCGTATTCGCTGGTTATAATGTGTCTGGATGTGTGTGCGTCGTAAACATGCTTTTACCGCCTTGTTTGTATCCATCTACAGCGAGGACAAGAAGGGTCGTGCAAAGTAATTGATTGCTTTATATTCTCCTTGTTATAAAATCCAGCTCAAGGCAGCTTGGAAACACTAAATTCTCCTTAGACGTTTCTATGCTTTATTCTTAGTGTGTGTACCAGTTTGATTGTTTGTATCGATGAGACGTGACCATTTTATCTGAAGTCGCTATCACTACACAAAAGATCTGCTCTGATCGAGATTTGTGTATCACATTTAACTGCTGGATGCTATAAATATGCATGATTACTCCCTTCGAGAACGAATACATGCACACAGGCATGTAGAGGAAAAACCTTCAAATATTCACTTTCTGAAAGCTTGAGGACCGACCATATTGGAAATCCCTAGGTACGACGGTACGACAGCCTTCGTCATAACACAGTCCTACTTTTCCATGGACCTGAAACTTTATAACTCCTTTTCTATTCTTGTGCGGTTACCACCAATTTTTGGGTTCAATCAGCTGATTGGTTAGCTTTGTATATCCCTGCTGCAATTGAAATCAACAGTAAGTTCATACTATTTGGAGGCATACATACAGACAAGATAACAAATATTCTTTTCATCAGCAAATTCTCACATATATACTCTTGTAACTGAACAAAAGAAGCATGCTACTGTTAAGCCTTCAAAAATCTACAACGTAATTACTATGAAACCGAAAAAACGGCAGTATTTGGTGATAGTTGGAAATTATGGAAGACAGTATAACAAGAATAATAATTGTAATATATAATATATATATGTGTATCAAACATGTGCGATACCAGTCAAGCTTGTAAATACTCATTCAAATGTATTACCTAACCCAAATAAAAGGAAGAAAAACTCCTACTCTTGGATGAGGACATGCGTTTTAATTGTTTACATTCTAGACAAAGGCAATACAAAACATAACAAAAAGTCCAATAAAAGCACATATACTTTTATTCTTTTCCCTCTAAGTGCATCTTCGGTCCACCCTGCTTCCATTGCGCTTATCTAGCATGCGGTGGGGGGTTGGCACGCGCATGTTGCCATGGGGTCTCCTTGCAACTCACCCTCTCAACTTCAGACTTCAAAATTCCAAACCATATTCTACAAGTACATTAAATGACTCTCACAGGCTCACGGCCTAGATCTAAGAAATACTGAGTCGACCTATCCGATATCCATGGTTAGCAGTCGAGATACGGGTCGTTTGGTTGCGGTATCCTGGGAGTCTACTTGAAGCGCTTTACAAAAAAACTGATTAGATACAAAAATACGCCATACCATCCCGGGAATCATTTGTGATCCGTACTATTTGTTTGTACGTAAACCTAAAACCTAACTTTTGTAAGCCGTTCCATATTTTGGAACATCTATTAATTCTATGTTGTAATTCGAGCAATTACTAAGACTTGGCCCATATTTCATAACTTCAAATTTCGAATTCATCTTTGTTCCTGGACGGCATATAAAGTATTTTAATGCCGAAAGATATGACAATGAAAAAAACAGACATGCTAATCTATTCCACCTCATGTTTCTCCATATTCACTATGTATTTGCTGTTTTTTCTTTCATAATGAGAAGTAACACTATCATGTCAAAGTATTTTTGGATTCAACGATTGAACTAGTCTGACAAATCATTCTACTATACAGCGCAATTTCTGTCGAAGATTATATTTGCACGCAAGTTACCCCGTCTGACACTCTAAACGTCTATATTTCCGAGTATTATTCCGATTGCAATCAAAATTACCATAGACTGATCGGTTGGAGATCTAAAGCAAATGGTTGTGATCCTTTGAGTGGCACGATTCTAAAGGGCTGTGCAAATATTACATCACCAATGGATATCCATAAGCACACTTGGGCCATTCGATGGCACGAAGTTTACATGTATGTTATTGCATCTATCATAACAGTTAGACGTGTGGTTATTATCCCCGAAACCATTTTTTCAGCATTTCAAAACTATCTAAAGATCAGGTCAGACAGACATTTAAAACTATATACTTAAAAAGATATGACATATACTCGCCTATGGCCGCACATGTCAAGGAAATAAGCGAATGTGCCGTTGAGCTTGTTATGCCCTTGGAAATCATCTACCCCAAACTTCACAACTGTGGTATTTTTCTCAAACAATTTAAACGAAGCCGATATTATTGCCGAAGCAAATATATTAGCATGATTGCATATGATTAAACCACAGTAAGTGACCATGATTTCGTTGAAGGCATATCAAATACTACCAATTTGTGGTGGGATTTGGCTTAATGTCACACTCAAGTTTGTTTCACTCATATGACAGTCAGTTTGGTTGATGGAGGATGCCGGTGTACCCAGACAGAAGCACCGCCCGTCGGCAAGTAACTGACAAACTGCCAATTTGGTAGCACATATGAGCAAAATAAATGAGATATGTAACAGGTGGGGAAAGTATATGTATAGAAGATAAGTACATACCGACGGCTTTTCAGGTCCATATGACATATAATTACTTACTCAGGATTGTTTGGTTTCCAATACATCTGCCTTATATAAACAACTTCTCGTATAACTTTGATCATCATGACAGGATTATGTATCTCTGCAAAACGAAAATCTAATTCCACAAATGACATGAGGTCGTGTTCATGATGGTTGTTTTCGTCATCTCAGCACATTTTCAGGTGAACATAATGTCTTTATGTTAGAAATCATTTTACGATATGGAGTTCTATCGCCTATAAATGTGACTCACAGCAAATGAAGAACAACATATATATAGACTTAGCAAAGGCATTTTCACTCAATCATTCACAAACTACTGATGCACAAACTCAGTTTTGGAATGTCTGTGAATTTATTTCATTTCTTCGAGCCCTAGTAGTAGAACGGTCTTGTTGTTAATTCATGACAGTTTGTCAAATCGTGCATCAGTGCCTCCCCAAGAGCTGTTAACTCAAGGAAGAGCGTTATTCATTGGTAAATATATTGCATGATGTTAACAATACTTCAAATTGCCAATATGCACAGACGATAAGGTCATCAAATTTGAGCACAATTGCACTATAGTGCAAACAGATTCAAGTAATTCAAATATTTGATGCGATGACTGGTACGGGTAATATCAATTCCTTCGCAAACAAGAGCAATTTAATACCATTACATGTTACATGGAACCTCTTCAGCAGGTAAAGGCGATCTCGCTCTCTAAAATAGAGGTACAAAAGTTCGTTTGTGTTCAATAAATTTTAATTCCTTCTTATCCAATACTTCAAAACTTCAGGCGCGTTAATTTATCTATTGCTCCATGTCCTAAATTAATTTTCCATTTGAAGAGCCAGTCAATGTTGTTTAAACAGCGCGACAGATGTCTGGCCCATTATTATGCAAATTAGATGAAAATTTATTGTTGTACCACCATTTGATGCGGATTTATATGTCTGTGTGCGCCTGAAGAGAATTTTGCTGAATTCATTAGGTGAACTGATTTATTGAGCAAAAACAACTCTTTTTACCTCCGTTTTACAGAGCGGGATTGCCCTAACCTGTTTAGAATGTGTATATCAAATCAACGACCTTGGCATTATACAATGTATTACTCACAAACTATTCTGGTCAATTTCTTCATAATGCTGACGATATCCTGGTGATGCGTTCATGTAGTCCTTTTACAAATAATTTGTCTTGCAAATCAATGTATATGTGTTTAGTTAAAAGTCAGAATATTGTTCTGTTATTGGGTCCTCAATACTAAACTAGAACATCTGCACATGAGAATTTAATGTCACAGGAAGAAATCGATGTTTGCGCACACGTAAATCGTACGTAAATGCGCAAAGACGCATTTACTCATATTAAAGGTTGCATAAAGCGCTTAAAATCGTTATGCCGGCATCGTTTTCGACCACACATTTGATGATGTCTTTAATCCAGGGAGATGGCGTCATTTTGGTGATCATGTTGGCTTTTCTGTTGCGCCTTGATCCGTATATGTCGTGCCCTAACCTTAAGCCCCCCCCCCCCCCACCTCCACACCCAGCCGCGGTATCCTTCGAATCGACCAGGCCTGATATGGTTAACTACACCTGACCGGACAGAAGGTCAATACAATGCATCTCCCTATTAAACCTTTTTCAAACAAAATAAAGAACGGCACATTCTTGCTGGTTATCTTGTTGAAGTAATTTTGAGACTATTGCATGGCACTAGCTGCAGGGGATCATGAACACATTCAAAATAGCCTCAACGAGACGTCAAGATAAAGTCGCGTTTTTGTGTCTCTTCGCATAAACTTCTTTTTTAAGGTATCGAGTTTTTCAGTAGCCACATGCATCCAAAGTCTGAGATTTTGAAAAACTTACACAATATATTTCCCACAAAACAATTTCAACTCGTAGAGCTCGTGTCACACATGGTTTCAAGTAGGTACGCCGTATGACGTTGGGTACATCGTTTGTCGTTGGATCACGTACTGACAAATTCAGCAACGTTGAGCCCGGTAAATACATGGAAGGGTGACCGGGTGCTGTACTATCTGGAGTGATCAGTGATAGAACGGAACTGTTGGCAGTGTTATGTTCTGGCGCCGTCGTGATAGGAGAAAAACGACGTTAAATCCTACTCACGCACTCGCTGGTTTCAAGAAGCTCGGTCGTGCAGCCCGCTTCTAGAACCAGCGATATTTCGGTATTATTCTTTCCATGAGAAACGTTGTATGGCAATTAAATAAATGTTTCAGGCTGATTGTCGTTTGGGCGTGAGCAGACCTATTCGAGAATGATGGACTTATGCTTGATCCTGGAAATAATAATATTCACCCATGAATATGATTTTATTTTTTTTTTTTTTTTTTTTTTTTTTTTTTTTTATTTGGTCCATAAAATAAATATCTGGCCCATTACAGACATCAGAACATAGTCTGGCCGTAACTGAATACACATGCATAGTCTTAATACATGTAATAACAAGCAATTGATACATGGTCAATTGAGTTCATAGCAAATCCTACAAACAACTGATACCCCTTCTCATCCCCAATAGATGGAAACACTGTTATCATGAGCTATGGATTCTTCAGATGGTGTCTTAAAACATGTCTATTACAAGGCTCTATGGAGCTAGTACATTACCAATATTGTATAGTTAAAAGTGATTTTATCGTTTACCCACATATCATGTATATATATTTACATGTATACTTAACCCTTTTCACAATAAACTCATACAGATATCAAGCTATGCCAGTTGTTCCATTTCTCATTGAACTTATTTATACCATTCGATAGCTTTGCATTGACTTTCTCCACCTCATAATATTTTTGAAGATCATATCTAAAGCTATCTAAAAGCGGCAACGTCTGATTTATGCTGGCCCTAAATATGGAATAATTGATTAGCAAAGAAATCAAGTTAACAACCTGCATATTATTACCTGTAAACCCTAGAATAATTGTACTCGGTGTCAAACAAATACTTTTAGTTGTCTTAAGGAGAACCCAATCTGTTACTTGTTTTCTAAATAATATCGACTTTCGGCACTCAACTAGTAAATGAGTCAAGGTTTCAACCTCCTGATTACAGAAGGAACATATGTTATTATCCACTAGGTTCATTTTGAAAAGCAAAGCTCTGCAGGTCAGTGAACGAGATAGTATTCTGTACCTAAACCACCATAATTTAGTGTCCAAAGTAGCTGATTTAATTAATGTATATACCTTCTTCCAAGAAATCTCATTCACTCTCAGGCCCAGTTCCAATTCCCATCGATTTTCAGATTTGATCAAAAATGGCAACTGTTTTTTGAATATTGCATTGTAGACTCCACAGCCCTTTTTCGCGGACAATATTGCTTGTAAAAACAATGGAGGGAAAGGGCCATACTGTCTATTAGGAGCATTGCTTTTCAAGTGGACCTGTTTTATGTATTCTAATATACATGTCCTGATTCCATAGAACATTATATACTGGGCATCGATATCAAAAGTATCACAAAAGTTTCTGTATGAGCGAAAACACCCATTT
Source organism: Hanleya hanleyi (assembly GCA_036873755.1). Lineage (NCBI taxonomy): Eukaryota > Metazoa > Mollusca > Polyplacophora > Lepidopleurida > Hanleyidae > Hanleya > Hanleya hanleyi. The sequence goes on along the minus strand of JAVTVY010054901.1, from coordinate 10,856 downwards.
TCGTCAAAGAAGTCGGACACATAAATTATCCCCTTATTGTACCATTCATTGTAAAAAACACTTCTTGCACCAATTTGAAAATTTGCATTATACCATACTGCTTGTGAAAATACATCGGAGATACTCTGAACTTGAAGGCAGTCCACAAAATCTGTATAAGCTAGGAAAACATCTTTCCAGAAACAATTTTTCGTGTTCTTCGATTGTTTCCTAACATAATCTGGTCCAAGTGTCCAGAAGGTTCGAGAAGAGATGCCCTGCGTATCAGCCAGTAGCATCATCCACTGGGCATTATTACCAAAAAGCCGTCTAATCCAGGACAATTTTAGTGATTTCACAAATGACTCTAAATGTATCATGTTAAGACCGCCATTGGCTAGTGTTTGTACAGCAGTTTTTCTGGCTACCTTGTCAGGTTTACCATTCCAAATAAAATTGTAAAACAGTTTTTCACATTCTTCCATAAATTGTTTACTAGGATTGGGTAAGGCCAGAAATAGATGGTTTAATTTGGGAACGAGAACAGATTTGATCACAGTGATTTTACCAAAAGGGGTCAAAATTCTTCCCTTCCATAGTGCAAGGGCCATGCGAATATCACGGAGTTTCTTTTCATAGTTTTCATCAGACATTCTTACCAGGTCCAGATAGAAAGTAATACCTAAAAAGCTAAAGAATTCCTTGCACCAGGCCAAATTCAACTCCGGACATATTTGATTGTTAGAATTTTTTAATCGACCGAAAAATAAAATGTGAGTCTTGTCTATATTAACCTTCAGTCCAGAGATCTTCGCGAAGAACTGTAAGGTGTCTATGGCTTCACGTAGGGACTCTTCGGAACCATCTAAAAGGAGGGCTGTATCATCGGCATATTGAAGGAGCTTGTATTCAGAATGGATGAAAATGCCTTTAATTTTTTTATTTTTCCTGATTAATAACCCCAAAATTTCAGCACATAGTAAAAAAAGGTAAGGAGAAATTGGATCACCCTGACGACAACCTCTGCCAATATCAAAAGCAGCAGTAGCGTTGCCATTTTGACATATCCTGGATTTAATATCCTTTAGAAAGGTTTTGATCCACCGTCTAATATCAATTCCGAAATTGAAAAAGCCCAACACTTCGTCTAAAAATTTCCATGAAACAGAATCAAAGGCTTTTTCAAAATCTATTAATAGTAGAAGCCCATCAATATTATTTTCTTCAGTATATTCAAGTACATCATACAGCAGTCTAATATTTTCTCCAATATATCTGGAAGCTAGAATTTATTTTAGCTTGGCTACGAGGAATTCATTGTGAAGATTCTTTAACTTCTTTAGAATTGTAGTGCCAGTTTTTATGTTATGAAATGATACTTATGTCTATATGGCGGACTGTTTCAATGGCTTTGCTATTGGTAAGGTCCAGTAAGTCAGCTTGTACTGTAGGTTCAATTTTGTCTCGATTTGGAAACTGAATAATATACTGCTCCAGAGCAGTCAGAAACATCTTCTACTCAATTTGTTTAGGTTACCAGTCACATTAAGTTTGCAGTGTGTAGAGATAAAGTACAGCGATTCACAATCATAACTGCAGACGTGTGTAAGTTCCAGTCAAATTTCGTGACTAATTTTAATTGAATATTTTACTGGCGTTATATTTTGTATACTGATATGAAATGCAATTTGTTGCTATATACATCGTTGCGCAAACCTGGGTCACTCTTGATAAATTAGTGACGTCCGCAACTTTATCCAAGTAGTTGAGACGATCTTCGCATGTTCTCTGGGCGAAACCATCGGAGTAGGTTATATCTGAGAAAATTAAATTAGTTCCTGATAAAATTGTATCGTTGTTTTTCTCTGGTAAATACATTTAAACTATCCTGAGTAACTCATATAAGATTGTACCTAAACTAGCTATACAATTTGATGTGTGGTGAGTAATTTGGAGTAATATGTTCGTGATTCAACGCACTATTAAACCATCTCCGTCCATGATTGCAAATACTGGATGTATTTCATTGGACGTTTGCTACATAACCAAACCCTTTTACTTTAAACCGTATGGAAACACTGAGCTATGAATGAATGAATGAATCTTTAATCACCATACAGTATGTACAATATAAGAGTATGTATATATATGCAGAGATTATTGTTGAACAGCTATCTCCGATCTTGGAAGTTTCTTTCGACTCCAGGGCGAGGTTCCTTGGTAAATGGTATACTTCTTCTATAATCTGGATGCTGAAGTTTCCCAGTCATGGTCAGGACCAGAAGAATTACTACCATTTTTTTGCGTAACGGACATCATGCGATCATTCATCCAGATAGGTAGCCGTTGAGTGTTCTTGCCAACATACTGTTGCCCACACTCTTAACAAAAATGCTAATATTTGTAGGAATAAACGCAACACAACAAGTGTGGTGGAAAAAGAAGCTGACGTACTGAAAACAAGTCATACTACCACCCAGGCAAATCCACAGCCTGCACATTTCTAAAAGCATCACAATAAGCAGAACATGATCCCTTGTATCCCAGCCACGCTTGTATTGTGAATGTTCATGGGGATATCCTAATAATAGCATGAACACACGGCCCTTGCATGTAGCACCGGACTGATCGGTATTAGACATCACAGCCTGGATGTGGCAAAATACTCGATCATCCATGGCGCTAGGGGACGGAAATTTACAATCCTATATGTTTGGGTGAAACTGTAGCAGAAAATGCAGCGATGGCCGCCAAAATAATATCACGGCGTCTTCCCGGAAGCCATCTATTGACCTCTTTTTTTGGACTGTAATTTTCTCAGTAAATTTAAATAAAATGGCGAATGATTAGCCGATGTAAAATATAAAACGTTCAAATGCGAAGGCAAGAAAAGTGCGAAAATGAACAGGAAAAACTCAAAACAATTTTCTGGAGATAGCTTATGTACGCCGTCTTTAATTTACCTATGATGTTTTGCTTTCAGTATTATGCTAATGGCGATGGGCGCTAGAGTTAAAGATGGCGGCGAAACTTGGATTTGTGCCGTTTGCCGCGGAGTCCTGTTTAAAATCCGTGTATCATACCCACTGGTGTTATAAATATACACCATTACTCATCGAGACAGTGATTATATCCTCATTCGATAACCCATATGATCATACACCAAAACCGGTCTTGGTGAGCGAGCCTGTCTCCAGGTGGATGGAGGAAATCCCCGTCCTAATCGTTAAATAAGTATCACGTGCATTGCGTCGGTTAAACAGTTGTCGTGCCCTATTTGTTCAAACATCTTGAGGCCAGAATGCGAATTTTATGAAAACGATATCAAATTAAACGCAACTTTAAACAGGTGGTGGGAAACAATGGCGTACTGACAAGAAGTCATATGACCCCTCAAAAAATATACTGACTGCATATTTCTAACAAAACATCACAAGAACCAAAATGATTCACGCCATGATTTGTATTCCAGCCTCGCTTATGCTGTATCTGTTCATGTAAACATCTTGAACGGCATGACCACACAGCTCGTAGCCCCGACTTGAGCGGTGTTAGATACAAATATTTCAGAGCGTTGCATTACAGAGAAAAGCATTACATTTATCGGATTTCTCGAATCTTTACTTCGCCGGACATACGGTATTGAATATAGATCCGCAATTATCGAGACACTCGCTTCGCCATCTTGTTGGTGGTGTATAGGTGCATGGGACCCAAATGACTGTATCCAGAGATGATATTTACACAGGCCTGTCTGAGCCAATCTTCAAATAGTTACCTTGTTATGCCGGGAGATTGACTAGATTCCTCGGAGCAAGAGCCTTTTATAAGTCTTACTTTTGGAGCAGAGCTTGTGATTTTGATGTTCTTTTTCCTTTGTAGAAGGACGTGAGATACAAAACCATAACGAAAAGCTATTACAATGTAATTTATTCACATGACGTACTCGTATTTGGGTTTAATGGGTACAGTTTATTTTCATTAACCGTAGTTAGCCTTGGAAAAATGTTATTCTATCACCATTAGTCGCGCTTTTTTACATTGTTTCCAATGCAATATCACCTAGATAACCGTCACCGCAAGCCCCTTTTTCTTCTTTCTTTTTCGCCCAACCCAATTTGTTACTAAATTTTTATCGCTTCGGGTCAGCGAATTTATGGCGAGTTCTCAAGGCTAATTAACTATTTAGGGGCAACAATGTCTGATTACGGCTTCTGCAACAATACGCTGTTATTAGGCTCTTTTCAATGAAACAATGGTCTTAGATATCGCTCCAGTTTATATTCTCACATCAGTTACGTTATAGTACGAGACGTTGTCGATTTTTGAGATTATACATGTAGTGCCAACAAAAAGTCGTTTCAGACGCACTTGATTACTGTAAATCAGGTGACGACACTATCTAAATATTTTAAAAATAGGCATCAGGTCCCACATACAGAATAACAACCATTGTAGAGAAATCTGTAATCGAAATAGCTTCTTGTGCCACACTCCGTACCCAAATTCATGTAGGTATAAAAACAAAAGCGGATTCATTACATTCTAGGTTTACGAGAGATCTATTCAACAGCCATGAACCGTATATAACCATATTTATACTTTTTGCATGGCGCATAAACAGATAATCTGGATATAAACAATAAGGTAATGCTTATATGTATATATGGAACGGTCCCTGTGTGTGAAGCAATGTTAGGCGAGAAGAAAACGTGGTATTATATGAAGACAATTTTCGTAATAAATTTGTATCAATGATATTAGCATATATGAGAATCATGATACAGTCCATGTCAGTTCTATTCCATTCAATATGAATCGATAGTAATCGTCTGGGTCATGTAAGACATCTCTCTCCCCATCCGTTAATAGTTGGCAAACTGTACCTGAAATGACCAGTTTAAACGAATAAAAGCTTGGAACATGTTGGGTCAATCAAACGGATTTCCTTACAATTTATTCCTACCATGGAGAGCAAAGAAATATTTGCTCACGGGATGAGGGTGGTCTAGACCTATGTCGATACCGATCAGGAATAAATCAAGGAGATAAAGCAGTGATGCCAATTAGTTATTTATTCTTTGAAACTTCCAATCTTCGGAGATTGAAGGTTTGGAGGTTTTCCTGATGTCTTCTCAATTTACTCTGGATTGAGGTTGTTGTTTAAGCCTCGCATTCCGATATTCGATTGGCAGCATCCAAATTGAAGACAATCACGTTCCCATCGATGACTGACATGCAATTTACGCATATTCGTGTTCCCGCGCCAACATTTTCAGTATCAAATAAAAACATATATGAAAAACAAGCTTTTGCAAGACAGAAACGTTCAGAAAATGTTAATATTTGAGTGTGTTCCTCCAATCGGTTTATATACGAGTGTACATAGTAATTCACATCACTCATTCTGGGTTTATGCTTTCCACTGAAGCCATTGAGATAAGATTACGGGGTCGGTTTAACTATATTTTGCAAACTATATTTAAAGTTGCTTTTGAATGTTTTGGAATGATATATGAATTCAAAATAACATCACTGGAACTTCCACTTCTTGTCCATATGACCAGAATAATACCTCCATGCAGAGGATATCTGCAGGCAAGACACCTTCCATTATTCCTCTTGGAATTCATATAAAATCACACATTGTAGCAGCTGGTATTAAGCTTAATCAAATTTTACCTACTTTTACCAATTGCATCATGACAGTTAGCTAAACCAGAAATAGATAAACTAACGAAATATCAAAATGCAGCTCGTATATACACAAGAATTTGGTCTGCTGAGAGGAAAATACAGATCGCACCAGTGTATTTATACAGATGGTTTCAAAGATGATGAGAAAGTAGCATGTGCTACTATCGTTATTTTCAAAACTTAAACCTATCGACTGCCAGGTACAAGTTCGATATTCACTGCAGAAGCAAAAGCTATATTGACTTTGGAAGGTATTGGGTCGACCAAAAGGGGAAAATATGTCATATACTCAGATTCACTGTCATGCCTTCAGGCGATTAAAAGTGGAACTTCAACTCATCCCACCATCTTGAATATTCTACAATTATATGACTGTAGATTTGATCAACATGTTGATATTGTGTTTTATTGGTTGCCTAGTCACGTTGGCATCAAAAGTAATACTGAGGCTGATAAAATGGCTAAGGCAGCCCTACATAATGAGATTGATCCTGATGGGGTGAGTGAGTGAGTAGTAACGTTTAACGTCGTTTTCAACCTTGTTTCAGTCATATGTAGAATCGGCCATACACGATTAACTCACGAACATTTACTAAACAAAGAGCCAGTCCTAAGGTGTATTCCATGCCACGAAGTTCTGACAGTGAAACATATTCTTATCGACTGTATAGATTTTAAGATTGTAAGAGATTCTTTTTATCGAGCAGCTACTTTGGAAGATCTTTTTGTTCGGGTGAAAGAAGATGTATCTTAGGTTATTTGAGAGAAATCGGTTTGTTACATAAGTTTTAATCAGTATATGTTTTAATGTGTAGGATTACTTAGTTATTAACTTGAATGCTCAGAATTTTGTTTGATCGTCATATAGCAGAAATATTGCTGAAAGCGAGGATAAATCGTAATTCTCTCTCTCTCTCTCTCTTCAAAGTGAGTTCTTCAGTTTATAATCATTTCGAAAAGATTGTAACTGGTAGAGATTAATTTGTTTATACCATCGTCAACAAGTGTTCTTTTCAATTCCCAGCTCAGTGAAATATAATTGATATAAATAAGTTAAATAAATATAGTCCGATTATTTTCTCACACCATTATTATACGGGAATAGAATCGGCAACTGCATCTAGCTGGTCGCCCACATTAAATAGTATTCGGACAAATGAGAATATTGTCATTAAGGGAGCGGATAAAGTTTCAGCTATTGTTATCATGAACAAAGCGTATTATGAGGACACAATCTTAGGAATGTTCAGTGACAACCGCACATATGACCCACTCATGGGAAATATTGCCAAGAAAACAAACGCTAAAATTAGCAATATAATCCAAACATCAGGACACGGACTAACAAAATCAGAAAAAGAATTTCTCACTAAATTCGAATCGAAATCTAGTCAAACATATGGACCCCCCAAAAAATCATAAATCAAAGGAAATCATAGATGTTATAGAGGAACAAAACAACAGAGGAACAACAGAACAATTACTACCTTGAATCGAACCGATTTATAATTTAGACCTATCATGGCGTCCTGTAGAGTTTGGTTAAGTCAATTCCTGGACACTCTTTGAAGCCATATATACAATTTGTACCATCATATATTAGAGATAACATAGATTCCCTAAACCACATTCCAGGTCATATAAAGGGGGAAGCACCTTTGATGCTACAAATTTATACAGTATATATCCCATGGCATCGACATAAAAGCCATTGAATACTGGCTAAACAATCATCCTTCCCAAAATAACACACGGTTTAGCAAGGAATTCATTCTCTCAGGTCTCAAACTGATACTTGTAAATAACTCTTTTGAATTTGGAAACGGAAACTACAAACAAATATTAGGAACAGCAACGGGAACTAAAATTGCGCCTACATATGGTACTCTACTACTTTGATATCTTGAGCAAAAACTTTGCACAAATATTGAGGAAAATTACGGTACAAGCTACAAATTATATGTGCAAAAGTCTTTCAAGTGCTTCGTGGATGCTGTGTCTCCATATTTAACACATCACAAGGAGATATTTCCGAATTTCAAAATCTTTTGAATAATTTAGACCCGAATATTTCATTTACTCTAGAAACAAGTCCAGAGAAAGCTCCTTTTCCGGATAAACTACTGATAGGTAGAAGCAACAGGATTACCAGGGATATATTTTATAATTCGACTGACACCAAACAATACCTTAATTTTCATTCCTCTCACCCTCGTCATACAAAGAAGCAAGACCCTTCCCATTTAGCTAGAGAGATCTGCATCATTGTCAAAGTAAACGGCTGCTTGAACTAAAAACTCTTTTAATATGGATAAATTACGCGACTGACGTCATAGACATCAGGATTCCGGTAACCCTCTCTAGTGATAGCAATATATTAAGAACGAAACAACCACCAATACCCAGTAATAGTTTAGCTGCACTCATAACCCTAATAACTTTAACTTTTTTCCTCTCAGTAAAGATAACAAAGGTATGCTTGAAAGGAACGGTCGCATCAAGAAAGCATCCAAAGACGTCAAAATAATACACGGGAAAAGGCAGCCCCCTAATCCGAATTAGGGCCAGATCTGAATTAGGGTCATTAGGGCTAAATTCACCAACGATTTTACCATTCCAAAAGTGACATCAAAATGTGACGATAAAAATGCAAATGTTGCGATCATCTTGTCTTGAGTTCCACGTTTACTTCCACAGATCCAAATATACGTGTCAAATTAATGCAAATATGATTAACTTGGATGTTTAATTCAGAATACTTCATTTCTTTAAATTATAGAGAAATGAAACCAATAAGAGAGCGACCCAGGTGCGAATGTCTATCCACCGTCATTTTAATATCTCGATTTATATCCCAATTAGCCGATCATTATTAATCCCGTATTTTACTATATTGCTCACTTTAATATGATCTCCATGTATTTAAGAACTGTTTTATGGGCTATGAGCATGCGCTAGCATTTTTTAAGAAATTGCAAACAAACACTCTTGATAAAAACCATTAATTTGACCGTAATCTGAACACATTGTATTTAATCTGGCCGAGATCTAACCTGGATGTTGAGAATATATATGACGCTATTTGTAATCTACGTCAAATGAGAACGACACAATCGAAAAAAGAATGTAAATCCCAAATAGATGACATAGTAAAACATATTACCACATGCCTTTTAACAAGTGCTGAAAAAACTCTCGGCTATAAGAAAATTCATAAACGCAAACAACCTAAGATTAACAAACCCTGGTTTGATAAAAGCTGTTCAGATAAAAGAAAAGAGTTTTTGACGTTGAAAAATATATACCGCAGAAACAAAACAGAAGAAAACAACACAAATCTACAAAAAGCTGGCAGAGAATACAAAACCCTGCTAAAATCGAATTACTCCAAATATAAAGAAACTTTGACAGATGAATCACGAAAACTCCAATAATCTGACCCAAAGGAGTACTGGAAATTACTAAATAAAGCTGGAAATAGGAAAGAAAATCATGCAATAGATCTGACAACATTCTTTAATTACTTTAGTGACCTAAATAAGCTTGATCAATCTGACATCAGGAGAACTGAACTTGCTTCTAATACATCTGGCAGCGAAATGAATGATGCGATAGATATGCCCATCACAGAAGAGGAAATCAGAAAATCGATAAAGAAATTGAAAAATAGCAAGGCTTCTGGTTATGATCAGTTACTAAACGAATATATAAAAACGTCTTCTGAAATCATGTTACCGATATACGTAATCCTGTTCAACATCATTTTAGATACTGGAAGTATGCCGGAATCATGGCTCATCGGGATTATTCGCCCTATCTATAACAAGCGCTGAATGAGCGCAAAGACCTCCGTCGAGGCAACAGGGTCAGTAGGGGAATAGTACATCACTGAATAACATAGGGCCGGATGCCACGCTCAATTTTGCATTTGTTGACGTGAACTTCACCAATGGTAATTAATGTGAGGTTCCCCACTAGCATGTCCAGCTAGGGACGTGGAAGTCACATTCCCCGCAAATAATATTTCTTTGATTTCACGTGCTTGAAATATTGGGGTATGGAATAGAGTATATTGATGGAAAACCTGGAATACTGCTTGAGACATTAGGCCCCTTCCCACACACACCTCCCCATGAGAGGACACCCCCACCCAAATCAACACGTTAGCGGCAGAAATGAGACCCTGTGTGCCTAGTTTTACCAACTTGCTTGTGATTTTATGCTATAGGCCCTACACATCAACACTTCATATTTTGTACGTGTACAGTATAGCATCCTCATTGACAGAATCCTCTACAAAACACATCTGATTTTACCGACACTTCGTTCTGATCTGTCTCAGCATCATGTGTGGATCCAATGGGCTCGGAATAATTTTGTATACTGGTGGTTACAGGTCACCTTCACCATAATGTATCAATTACCATGGACGACGGCTGGATTATGAATGACGGACTAGACGCTTGTAATTGTACATGTATCACATTCATATTGAATGGTGATGGCTGATGAGAATATTGCCAATATGGAACAAATGGCTGGATTCCAGCGAATAAAAAGTTCATGTTAATCATAAACAACATACAATTAATAATACTATCAAATAATTATGCATATTCCTTGTCCACATCAATATAATACAGACAATATTATGACTGAATCAGGGTAACAGATATCCAAGGGTATATATGTCTACACTAAACTGAAGGAGATCCATATCTCACTTTGCGACCTGCCTATTCTTGAAGAATTTTCTTGGTCTGTTCATGATGACCTTTGTCGAAGTGATCACTTTCCCACTGTTCTAAAAGCTGTTCATTCAGCTGATGACCCTCATTCCACAAGGTTTAATTTCAAGAAAGCAAACTGGCCCGAGTTTGAAAAGCTTTGTTCGCAAAAAACTACAATCAGTCTCCTTCGCTGATGCTTCAGATCCTATACAGCTATTCTCAGATATGTTGATAGAAATTGCCAACCAAACCATTCCCACATCTTCAGGAGTTGCACATATTAAGAAACCTTGGTTTAATGATGACTGTAAAGAAGCAAGAAAATGTAGGAAGAAGGCCGAACGATATTTCCGCCGACATCCTAATCCTGAAAATTTGAAAGATCTCAGAGTTACAAGAGCTAAAGCTCGTAGAACCATGAAACAGAATAAACGTGATTCTTGAGAAATT
>JAVTVY010054900.1:0-30526 GCA_036873755.1 Hanleya hanleyi | reverse complement strand
TGAAAACTAGTGCATACTTATAATTGTTTCTGATTGGTCAATTGCTTCAGCCGCCATCTTGGATTTTATCTGAAACTTTAAAATATCTTCTTCTTCAGAACCACCATGCCGATTGTTTCAATATTTGGCAAATATGGTTGGCAGTCCCAGGCGGTTCAAGTTTGCGAAAGAGAAGTTGCTGCGTAGAAAAAAAATGACCAGAAGTGACCTACCAAACTAGGTCAAATGTCAAATTTGCAATTAGCAGATTTTAACCAAACAAGGATCTAGATATATGCTACATGATATGGCGATCATGAATATGCAAAAATTAAGTTTCTAGGTCACGTGGTTTTGCCGCCATCTTGAATTTTGTCAAAAACTGAACGCGTGTTTGAAGAGCTGTAACTCGCGAACCGTTAGAGATAGAAGCTTCTAATTTGTTGCATTTTATTCTCCTGGAGCAGCTCTTTCACAAGTGTGCCATCCATTTTTTCGTATCTCTGATAGTTTTGCCGCTATAGATCAATCAAAACTGTCAGATTGTCAAATAATGCTGACAATCACATGATTTTTGAAGTACTTTTGTGTAATATTACAGAAACGGCTGGTTGGATTATTCTGATTTTTGACATACATACTCCCTGTATAACGGGTATGATGACAGTCAAATTTCAGCATGATCGCATTATTAGTTTCAGAGATATGGTAGAACGTGACCCGTGAGTAGGTCTGAGAATATGGCTGAAACTATACTTAACAAAAGCATACTGTGAGAAGCGCTATGTCAGGGCGACTAATTTTCAAGCTCAACTTTCTACATTCAAGTCTTTTTCTGGACTCCAGGGACAGTTTTCTGTACCTATTTCAACGTACTAACATTTTCGGTTCGATGAAGGAGCCGTCTAGGACGCAAACAAAGGCCAGAAACGTGTTTCCCACGTCCTGCTGACCAAGAAAAATTGTTTTTTGAAGCTCTAAACCCATTTCTGAATTTTTGTCATGTTTCCAACAGTGGAGTGAATGAGCCTGCACGTTTCACGGGATAACCAGAGGCCTGCTAAACGTACATAATAGGTATCTGCGCATGAAACATTGTTATCGCAATTGCAACAACAGTCTACATATGGAAGCCATTACAACTGCTTGCAGTTCTAGTTATTATTATTATTATTCCACATGATTTTGCACTGCAGATATCTTAAGAACGATGCAGTGGATTAAGACCAAACTTACAGGATATGTTCTGGGGGATGAGATCTAATGTTTGAACCAAGTTGATTCTGATTGGTCAGATGCCTTGGCGGCCATCTTGGATTAAGCTTAAAACCTTCAACGATCTTCTCCTCTGAAACCGCTAAACCGATCGCTGTGAAACTTGGTACATGTGATCAATGGACAGAGTTCTCCCACATTATGACTTTTAAAGTTCATCCGTTAAAAAAGATGGCCGCCATTGACCAATCAAAATGGTCAGATTTTCAAGTAACGGATTTTGACCGGAAAAGTTATGATATATATGTTATAGGACATGGCGATCACGAATATGCAAAAATTTTGCTCCCAGGTCACGTGGTTTGGCCGCCATCTTGAATTTTGTGAAAAACTTTGCTAATTTTGCAACGGCTTATTCTCTTGAACCCTGATAGATACGGATTTCTAGGTCACTGCGATATATCGGGAAGGCTATGGTCTGTTGCACTGAAAGTAAATATTTTCGATTGGCTGAATGGTTTGGCAGCCATATTGGATTTAGCGCCAAACCTTCAACGACCTTCTCTTCTGGAACCGCTGCTCCGATCGTTGTGAAACTTGGTACACATGATCAATGGATTGGTTCTCTCATTCTTAGAGATAAAAACTTCATCCGTTAAAAAAGATGGCCACCATCGACCAATCAAAGTTGTTGGAATATGAACACACAAATTTTGTGATAAACCTTATCCATATTGCAAGCGTTTGTTCTCTTGAACCTGATTACAAGGCTGCTGAGATATTTTGTGAAGGCAATTGGCGGTCACATTCCGGCATAGGCCTGGATACTAGGCACTGTGTAGACCTGGTCCCCGGCTCGATGCTGCTTGCAGCTCCAATTACATTTGACCACATGACAACTGTTTGTAATGCCATTTCCTCGGCTACATGTATCTCAAAACATTGAGAAGCACACTACGATATGTTTCCACTAAGGTGCAGTCTTGGAACCAAACATCGAAATATATCGTCTTCATATCTGATTATCTTAGATAAGACGCATTTCCTTTGAGATTTCCGCTACGATAGTTCAGGTTTTGCTGGAAAATATGAGGAAAAATATGTTTGGAATTTATGTATATTTTTAAACTCACCGTGAAACTGTGAACACGACACTAATGACAGCTATGACAGCTACGACAGCCATGACAATGCCAGTCAAAACACCACTGGGATCTGCAGGAAAATATTATATTAGTATCTCCTCCCAGCAGATGAATCTATTATTTACAGGTTAACTTATTGCCAAACCATTCCAGTCTATGTAGGACCATGTTTAGTGACAATGCAGCGCCATCACAGGTAGAAAAGTCAAGTTTCCATTTTCTATCCTGGTCCCAATCCTAATTTCCGACATATCGATTTTTATTGGGATATAGACATATCGGAATAGAGTGATATACATGTAGTTCCCATGTGCTTCAATTCGAAACTCATATCGAAGGAACTCGACCGGCTTCAGCGTCCGGAAACTTGCTACTGACGATAGTAGTGGTAAGATTGTCAAACTAAAAACTCCCAATTAAAAGCTAAAGGGAATGTGACATCGACATACGGAAAAACTCATTGCTGTATGATAGTAATAAAGCCATATTTTTACCTGCAATATCAGATTTTCATTTCATTTTACATACTGAAATATCAGCCTCGAACAAATTGCGATGGTCAATTGCATATTATAGGATTTACGATTAATAAAACAATATTACCTGACATATTTCCGTATTTTTGTTTTAATTTTCTTATTTTGTATGGAAAATTCTTCCTATAAATGGATAGTTTTTTTTTCCAAAACCAATGGGGGACGCTTTTATCAATCAGAAATTTTTATATGCAAATGGCTGTCGCAAGTTTTAAATGCTGAATATCTCACGGACTTGGAAACATACATCAAGCAGACACTGCTTTCCATACCACCACTTTATAGAGTTAATATTAATTATCCCTAATAAATGTGATGATTATCTCGAATCAGATGTGCCTTCTGTGGAGAGTATATAATTCACCCATGAGTCCGAAAACTCCCGTGAATTATGTAATTTTTCACAAGGACAAATCATATGCTTCACACATCAGACGCATGCGTGTTTCTCCGGTTTGTGATTAGTTGAAATATGATTGATTCGTCAACAAAATTAGGCAGCATCTTACACAGGTGCACCATTTGTGTTGACGAATCATTTAATTTTCCTTGCATTAGTCAGATTGTACTGTGTATATGTGTTTGCTCTTAGGGAACATTCACATGCGTCATCTGAGGAAGCTACATATTCACGTACAATGTTATTTTGCCTGAGTAGGAGCATGCGACAAATTGTAAATCATGCATGTGCACTAGCGATCACGCATGTGCACTAGCAGGAAAGGAAGAAGTGACATCTGCAACTGTTGTTCATATTTATCTGCAAGCCGAATACGCCATGCAGTAGGCATCAGTGTGATATCCGTCTAAGCGATTGATGTCGGAGAACCGCGAATTATTAGACTGCCGAACTACTGAAGCCAAATATGCTGTCAAAAGAATAATTATACATTAGGCGGCTTAGTGTAATATCTAAAAATGTGTACGATGTTACTGCTCCGAAAGTACTCACTGGCTTTGGTGGTGTCATTCGGCGTTGTAACCTGAGCTGCTATTGTTGTTCCTAAACAAATATAAGTGGGTAATCAGAACCAGTAAAACTACGAAATTTGGAACCGATAAATGAGGTAATAGCATATGGCAACACTGACCTGATATGAACGAATACATATAGTTTTCCGAGTGCGCCAAGAATGGCGGTGAGTTTTTACAGCCAAGAAGAAGCAAAGATGATAAGTTAACCGAAAGACTAGACTGTGAATTCATGTGGCTCTATCAATATGTCAGCACCTCTTCCCACTTCCCTTATATGTGTTGTAATTATGCTTCTTCCACCAAAGGCATAAGGCCATTCGTCCCAGATACCGTTATTGTTCTGCTGTTGGAATCACCGCTATGAAAATAATTAAAAAGGCATAATTGAAGAAGCCTTAGTCGGGAAGAGGTATCTATACCCTAAACGGATGTAACCTAGGCCAGGAAACTCAGTCACACTCGGCCAATATTTTTAACCCAATTTGGCCTAGGGATTTGGGGTATACCGCAGCCTGGGGTGAGGGAAGCTCAAAAGAGCATTTTGTGGACGATTTTTCGGTCAGACTTTTCGAATTGTTTGTTATTGTTTTTTCTTCGCAAAAACTGCATGATAAATTGGTAAATAATAACTTTATATGAAATAAAATAGGCTTTGCCCACTTTTCCATTCAGAAAAGCAAATATTTTGAAGAAATCTGACGAAAACATCACTTTTCTGGTACCCCACATGGGCGCCATTTTGAAGTCGCCCATGATCCTCTGCATTCCTTCATGAACTAAATAGGTCAGCGTGCAGGTTCTGAAATAAGTGTCATGAATTGCGGATGTAACCTGATTACATGTATACATTTGATGAAGGTGGGGGGGGGTATGCAGATGACATGCAGTTAGTATGCCAAAACTCCAAACACATGCACGACATTTACTCACGTGTGTTTATTTCACGTCTGAATAACGTGCACATTTATAATTTACTACGCGTTCACGTGGGCGTAAAACAGGGTAAATCAATACAAGCGTCCGGACCGTCATTCAATATTCAGCCGTCGACCAAATTACACCAGATGCAAATCATAATGTAACGTTTCAATTCGAAGGTCAAAGCCCAAGATTACCATGGATGAAACCGATAGTTTCAATTACTCAGTTACCCAAAGTTATCTCCGTCAAATTTCACTGATGGCGTTAAAACACTTGTGAATCGGAATAAGTAGGGTTGCACGGTTGTGTGTATGTGTTGGCATATGGTCGGAGCTTAAACTATACCTTACACATTACACATTTCTCCCTAACTTGGCATTGAAAGCATTGAATCGTTCAATAACCGCGATCGGTTCAATGTTAGCGATGTTTATTTATGTTAGCGTATTGGAGATACATTAAACAGAGACATCACCATTCTAACAGAACAGTATTACATAAATAGCGCTACAGTTTGCATTCGTAGTATATACCCTGTTGAAAATTCAAGGCTACCTGGTTTGGTTACACAATTTTCCCCGTTATTTGTTGAAGAGATGAACCCCTCTTGACAGATGCATTTGTAGCTGCCAATTGTATTTGAACACACCGAGTTAGCTCCACAATCAGCGCCTTCTTCACACTCGTTGACGTCTAAAGAAGATAAATTTCACAAGAACAACGATTAAATACGTGAGGCAAAGAACGTTTTTATATTAGTCGACCTTATGACAACTGAGAATACAAAGTCATCACACGTCATCACGGAGACAGGGTGCACCCCAACGTAACACCTGGCGTGTATTTCGATGAATTAGTGGCAATTCCATGGATTTTCTAGAAAATCAGAGCTTCTGAGCTATTTCACCAGAACGTTGAAACATTAAGCTAGGCGTTGGCAGGAGTTACTGTCCATAAAAGCAAGCGTATTTTAAAGACCTGCACAGTTGACGTCCCATTCAGCAGAAACTCTACCATGATGTTCACGTGTACGACTTTTTCGAAGCTCTTTCATCGCCTGGATAGTTTACGTCATCACACACGTGCACGCCCTGAAGTACCCACGCATACATGTGCAGAGTGTGATATAGTCTTTAAGCATCCCATTCAATTGAGACGTCACTAAAGTGTTATACACGAATCGGGCTCGCGACTATCGAGGCCGGGTATTTTAGTTTCCATGAAAATGCATCCTCGAATGGAAGTACCCATGCGGTCGATCCGCCGCCCCGAATTGAAGAACCGATGAAGATTGATCCCAGTTTCAAGGAGCCCTTCCATCTCCCTTCCCTGCCTACCAATAGGAGAAGTAAGAGCTCGGACTGCCCGAAGACGCTTAGGACAAACGGATCAGAGTGATCATGGTCGAAAATTGAACTTTCTGAAATGGCGGCTTCTGATTGGACAAGAGCCTACGAGAATTGTAGACATATCCAACGCGCTCCTCCCAGCGTGGGTATGATGTGCTGGTGGGGATAATGAAACAATTGACCTGTCATCCTTGTATTTGTTCTCTCATCTGTCCACATCATGGCTATCACCACCAACACCACACACCACCACCACATACCACTACCACTCACTCACTCACTCACTCACTCCTCCTCCTCCTCCCTCCTTCCTCTCTCCATCCGCCTTCTCCTCCTGCCTCTTCCTCTTCCACACACGCCTCTCCTCTTCCACACACGCACACACAGCCGGATGAAACAAGTTCCTTATCTCCTCCAAACGCACTCCATTGCACCTTCGAAACGCCCCTTACTCTACTACTCCCGAGTGATCTATAAATAGAACAGGGGTTTCCCAGTGACAGTTTCTGCATTCTGTACTACTAAACTGGATTGCTTCCCTTGACTTCCCCGAAAATTAAGAGACTACACTATCTCAACAATAGTCTCATTTCTGTGACTCCGTTTTTTTTTTCTATGAAAACGTGCACCCACCCATGACTTGATCGGTCTGGAAGAGCACTTCACAGGAATACCCTGCCCGACCCAGTACGACCACTATGGGCCCACCTCGGCCCCAAAACTTCCATTCCAATACCCTTTTCTCATCATTCCCTACCTGCACCTGCGCACTATTGCGCTATTTTTACTCCGCACCAGTCCAGCTGGACGCTGCCTCATGAGAGCTTCAAACTGATACCCTCCCCGATCCATTTGCATCACTATGGACTCTTCTCCGACCCCAAAACTACCATCCCAGTGCCATTTTCCCACAATGCCCTGTCTGCGCATGCGCAGAATATAAAAACGGAAGATACACTTGCCCACTCGGATGGTCCCCCACGAGAGCTTCAAACTGATACATCACACGGCCCAATTGGACCATTATGGATCCACCTAGACCCCAAAATGGCCACCCCAGCGCTACTTGCCCAGTGCGCATGCGCACGGTAACTTTTCAAATAAGTCCCATCGTGTTCCACAACTCGAGACAGAAACATCAAGGGGCCACACCCCATACCGCAAATGTCCATGATTGGGTTCCCCATTGGGACTAACTTTGTCCAGTGCGCCAGAATGGACCTAACATGATCACCCCAGACCTGCCTGAACTTTTCAGCGAAACCCAACCCCTGAACTCGAGACCCCTCTCATCGTGTTCTACATCGCATGACAAAGAAAACAAGGGGCCACACCCCATAGTAAAATCCACAAGAACAAAAAAAAATGACCAACCCTATCGCATACATGCATTCTCTGTAGATTAATATTGGAAGTCACTGGGGTCTAATATAGGGGCAGATAGCTCTTGCTGGACCGTCAAATCACCGGAAGTGACCCGGATGTGACCTTTGACCTGGGTGTGACCCGGATGTCACGTGACCAAATGTGACGTCATAGTGACATCATCGTGACGTCACTCCGCACCACCCTCACTCCTCGCTCTCAAAAATGATAATGAATTTGCTGTCTTCCTACTACCCCCTCTATATTTTCGCTATCGCTAAGGCTAGAAGACTGAAACTTACCACACTCTATCTTTTAGTCAAGCTCTACAAGAAAAGGTAAAAAAAAATCCAAGGTGGCTGCCTCGATTACGTCACAGTGACGTAAATTTCAAAAAGAGCATTTTGGACGATTTTTTCGATTTTTTTTTTAATTTTGGTTTCTTCTTCGCAAAAACTGCATGGCAAATTAGTAAATAATAATCTGATATGAAATAAAATAGGTTTTACCCAGTTTTCCATGCAAACCAAGAGGGTATATCAGGGAAATACCATCTAGAGGTGAGGCTGTGAAGAATTCGTGCGAGCTGTGTATCGATATTCTAAGAGATTGCATAATAAGTCAATCATGATAAATTCTGCCTCTTCAATTTGACATTGACTTGCGTTTAGTTCACAGATATGAACAACTTTGCACGGGTAGGTATTTTGATATTTTCTTCCGCCTGGCAAAATCAGACTTTTCGATGGGTGTAACCTAATTGACGTTCACGTTTCCTACGCACTATGCTTCGACCTGATACATTATTTAGATACCGTTTCTCTAAACGTTTTACTATATTGGTCCACGTGCTCTTGTGTGACGTCTTTTTAAAGTTGTTTCATCTACAAAATAATGTAGTTTGATATTTGCACAAGATTGTCGTGGTATAAGATATAATGTTCCGTGAGATTTTATCTGATTTCACTGAGATTGCATACGACCCATACACGAAAAACAACGTTAAACCTCATAAATTTAGGAGTGTGCAAAGAATGTGTACTAAGATGCAGAAACCCCCATCACACAGGAATCTTGATATTACATCTAAATTAGTATGACATACTAAATATCATTTTATCTAACGTCAGAGATGGGGAGCGTAAATCAATCAATCTGTTTCGCATGATGTTCTCGTAGGCCATAATAAAATAATCGATTTATGGAATGCAAGATGAAATTCTCGTACTAATTGGTAGTTACTTGCCTTCTGCAGGATTTTTAAACATGTTAGATATACTATTACCGATAGCTGTCACATGTGTTATATATAAAGTCTGAAGGAATCTGGAACATACACTTTTTTCGGACCCGTAATAAGTTGGAGTCCATGACATTATCCCCCAACGACAGTTTCCCCCGCGACATTTTCCCCACCGACATTTTCCCCCACGACAGTATCCCCACACGACATTTTCCCCAGGCGACATTTTCCCCACCCTAATAGTACGTGCTGTCAAAGTAAGATGACAATTGGGCGAGTGAAACAATAGTAGGCTAGATGACTTACCATGAGATCACGGAGATTACAGTCAGCTTAACTAAGCGTATAATATAAACAATGCTGCAAAGAAATTTGAAGTTATTTATTCGGATCTTATCTCGAGAAGATTATATGCCAGTATGCCAGTGAATGAAAAGTGATCAAAAATTCCCGCTCCAGGAAAGCGGCAAGAATTTGATATTATTATTTGATCACTGCCGATATATTCCGATATATTACTAGACAGTCGAATTTGAATTGAAAATATTTAATTCATAACGATTTAGACAAAACTGAACTTTAAAACTAAAAATATTTCATTCATAACGATTTAGTCAAAACTGAACTTTCAGACAATACATTATCACAGAAAAAAATCTACTCAAAAGTATTGATTATCCACTTTATAAGTTCAACTAAAAAGAAATCTCCATTGAATCCCTAGAACTCTCTAACGTGCAAAAAACAAATAAAAATTTAAGGTGAGAGGAAATGACCGCGACTGCGATTGGTGGCAGATCGTAATATTAGGGTGGGGAAAATATCGCCTGGGGAAAATGTCATGTGGGGATACTGTCGTGGGGGGAAATGTCGGTGGGGAAAATGTCGCGGGGGAAACTGTCGTTGGGGGATAATGTCGGTACCCCGATAAGAGTAACACATTTGATTACCACTTACCTGAGCAGCTCGACAAAGATGAAAGATTGCTGGTTCCATGCCACCCATGCAGGGACATAAGTAGTTTCCAGGTAAAATATTACAGGTGCGTTGTAGAATGGCTTCCACATATAGCAGTGCATGAATTCACACAGTTTAAGGAAATATACAGCCTCCGTGCATCATCTTAACGTGAACCAGAGAGAGAATGTATACACACCTGTACAATTTCCATAAAAGGACAATTCATAACCGGTTGAACAAGTACAGCCAAATTTAGGTACATCTCCTGTTATCCTATCACAGCTGGTGTTCGGAACAGTAGAGCACTTGGATTCATCCGGATCAGCCGTGTTACGAAGTTCACAGTTTTCTACAAGGAAAAAAATACCTATAATAGCATCGGCACAGCTGTAATCCACTGCTAATTGGGTCCTTGCTAATTCCTGTTTCTCCAATATTTGCTGGTCAACAATATGGTTCCATACCATGCCGGCGATAACAAATAGTTGGGGTTTAATTATCGTATGGATTTACTGCTGGCACGAGTTCAGCAAAGTCGCCTATCGTCGTTGTGATATGCGTATTTAACCCGTCTGGGATGGGGGTGTTTAGTTTATGTTGGCCGTTAGCGTATCACATCTGGACGACAGTGGATTATTGATTATTATTGATTCAAAATTCAACTTAACTGTCCGTCCATCTAGGAGCAGTTAGATTATGGCGGCCTTCGTTCTCAATTCTGATTGGTCAGTCGCGACAGCTGATCAGTGCGTGACCTCTCTTGCCGGATGCGTGTCACTACTGACCAATCAGAATTGAGAACAAAGCCCGCCATAATCTAACTGTTCCTAGATGGACGGACAGTTACGTTGGATTTTGAATCGCCCGGCAAAGGTAAAAAATTGCACAAATTTACTAATTTGACGACGGGAATATATAAAGTGATACTTGTAGAATATGCTGATGTATGTTGTTTAGCAGTAAACCGTTTATTTCTCGATTCACCCAAAGTCCGTTTCACACCTTGATGTGGATTTATATAAAGCATGGGGTTATATCTAGAGACCACATATTTCGACACTTCACCCTAATACAACCGCCTACACCCCCAAAAACTCTTGTTTTGCGGGCCTGTGTATTACACATATCCTCGAAAAGACAACATTCTCCTTTGTCGACAGCGAAACGGATGTAGTAACCTCAAAAATCATTTGTTTAATAATTTTCTATCAGACACTACACAGTGCATGTGTGGACATCCTGATGAAACAGCCGATCATTTTTTCTTCAGTTGTGCGTTATTCTATAACCAAAGAACCATTTTGCTCAATAACCTTTCTACTATTTATACTATAACAGGAATTCCGCCTTCTAAACAACTATGAATTGGTGATGACCGCAAAGATACATGATGTAATGAACTGGTGTGACATTGTGATGTTGTTGTTGCATCCTCCTCATGATTTTCACTCTCGTTCTAGATATTCTGCATTCTTACATCATTTGTGACTTTACTATCTGGTGTCAAATTATATATTGGTGTATCTGACAACCCATTTGAACATTTATAGACTGGAATTACTTCATAAACCTACGTTTTCTATGGCATGTTCTGGCTTCGTCTCGCCCATGTCTGGCCTATTTCGTTCAATGTTGGTCATGTGACCATTTGTTGTTGTTTACAAGAACCTGCTGTAGTACGAGTTATACATTTTCCAGAATGTTCATGCTATTTTTCTAGTGTTCTTCATTGATAGACAAGCATGACTTAGAAGTTTGGCTACTTTCGGGAAGTGATTGGATTTTATAGAAAATGTTTTCGGGCGAACTCTTTAGCGCCACATTACTACTGTATAGTATGTCTTCATGCGCTGCCTAAAATTTCGTCTGCTAGAGAAACGTAACATTTGGGCACTGTTCTCCTTATTAAATTAACCTGGTGAGTAAAATTAATTACCAGGCCCAATTCTACGACTATTTAGGAGTCTATATAAATATTGAGCTCATTCAAGTTATGTGTAATTGTGGTTATTTCTCTGGTTTTAGGCTCGTCTAGCGAGCATGTTTGAACATGCCGCCATGTTGTTGTAGATTTCGCCCTATCGCTGGCAAGAAGTCGTGAGCTTACTCCCTTTTTGAAATAGTTGCCCCCGTACCAGCATATTTCTAGTTGGAATAAACCTAATTATGGCGAAGCTCACTTATAGCTCTTGATAAAACTGTATAATTGTTGCAGAAGTTGATGTTGAATGTGGACTTGTCATAAACCTATCTCTCAACATGGATCTACGAGTGTTTGGTTGTGAGCTTCACACTTTTACCAGATATTTTATGTAATATTTTTGTATATATAGTTAGCTTGCCTAAATTAATTGGTAAGCTCAAGGTGAGCTCACATTTGCACTATTAATTAAGCTAATTATTAGCGATTTTCTCTTACCGAAAAATAGTGCCCTAGCAACTTTGCTGTATTCTGATTGGTTAATGTAGTCACGTGGTGCTTCAGGCAAAGCCTATAAATATGACACTGGAGCAATGGGGGCCAGTTCACGCTCAGCATTAGTAGGGTAAGCATCTATTGGTAGAACAACCCTGGGGTTACTGGGTTATAACAGTATCGTATTATTGGAGTAGTATATAAACCCAATATATTACCATTGAGTAAACTGAGGTTTATATGAGAATGGGCAGCAATTATATGGATACACTGTGGTTACCATCATACCTATGCTAATGCATGCAGCTGGCTCCCACTACGTCCTCTATGAATGCAAGTTAATGAGCTTGCATTTAGATCGTGTTCAATATATTCGCCAGATCATTTGGGATTATGAATAAACATCATATACTTTAATACGGATTTTCTTGGTTCATTCATAAAGGAAGGTTGAAGCAGATCAGTTAATGCTGATACAGGACCGAATGCCTGTTAATTTGGGGTGATTCCGTATGGTGCGTAAGTTGGATGTGATACTTTTACTGATACCCGCCCCATTGAACATGGCAGAATATGCACCTTCCCGCTGGTGAAGTCCGATTACGAGTGGATTCTTCATTATTACACCTACACCTGGAGCCAATAAGCCGTGGCGAATTATTTAGAGTGAATTCATTACACTGGTGTCAGAAGTGGGATACCAATTCTATTTGGTATCCAGAGATTCGAACCCTAGACGTAGTGGTTAAACACAATTTTTAACGAAATTATCAAGCCTAGTGGATACTATGGCCGATAGCCCAGATCCTGAAATTATCATAAGGGGGCAAGATGATACTGAAGAGGGACAGGGAGATATGCCCCCAGCTTCAAGCGGAGCTGGTGGAAATATACATGACACTGATGCTGACAGTGACGTAGAGCAGGATAGCATAGTCATTGAGAGACATGATGGGGGAGATTTAGACCATGATGTCAGAAATGCAGACAGGCAACCTCCCAAATCTGCTGGGTTGGGGGTAAGGCTGAAACCTGAGCCTTTTGATGGGACTGGAGATTGGGCTGAATATTTTTCACATTTTTCAAACTGTGCAGAATTGGGAAACTGGACCGAAAGAGAGAAGGCTTTAGCCCTAGCAGCTAGCCTCCGGAGCATGGCTAGGACATACTATATAGGCTTAACCTTAGGAGAAAGACAATCTTTTCCCCAATTAAGCGGCAAGCTAGAGCAGAGATTTGGGAGCTCCCGTCAACAAACTAGGTGGCTATCAAAGCTAGAGGGGAGATACAGACTATCGGAAGAGTCCATTGCATCCTTTGGGGATGAATTAAGACAAATGGCTCAGAAGGCCTACCCATCCCTCGACGCCAGGGCACAGGAGGCGTTGGCCTTAAATCAGCTGTATAAATCCATTTCTCTCGAGATGAAATGTCGTTGTATAGACAAAGAATGTCATACTGTAGCTGAAGCAGCTGAAGTAATTGAGCGCTTTGAAGCGATCCTTGATGGTAAAGACAAACGGAAGTCTGTACGATTTGTCAAAGTTGGATCAGAAAATGACCAAATTAATAACCCAAGGGAAGTTGAAATATCTGCAATTGAAGGGGTCCTGAAGCGTTTAGATATGCTGGAAAAGAGAGGACGTCAAGGGAGGTTCAATTCACGCCCTCCTAAACGAAGCAGGGATAATAAATGCTATCTATGTGACTCCCCCGACCATTTTGTTAGAGGATGTCCGCTTAATCCCCGAGCAACAGAGGGAGCCACCTTCCCGAATGAACAGGGAAATGGTTCCCCGTCTGCTCAGTAGGCCAGGGGTTGACGGGCGAGACGAGGCCTCAAAATAGCTGTGTAGGTGAAGATAAACAGGGTTTGATAGAAGACAATACACCAATTATAGCTGAGAGTCTAGAGGGGGCATCAGGGGTGCAAAAGGGAACTATACGTTCTGGCCAGGCATCTATTGGAGGTGATAAGTGGGACAATGGGCTCTTTGCCAAGGGATGGATAGCTGACAAAGGAGAGCAGGTTAACTTCCTGATAGATAGTGGGTCCACATTATCTTTATTGTCCAAACCGGTCTTTGATAAGGTGCATGTGGCATTACGGAGAGGTTTGCATCATGATAAGACAGTAAACATTATGGGAGCAAATGGTGAACAACTGAAGTCTTATGGATATGTTGACATTCAAATATTACTAGGGAAAAACCACTACGTCCATGAGTTTGTGATTTGTGACATCAGTGTAGAGGCAATCCTTGGACAAGATTTCCTTCTTAAGCATGTGAATGCTATTGACTATAAGTGGCTGACACTACGAACACCGGCAATGGATATACCCTGTTGGATACGGAGTGAAGCAGAGATGACATGTCAGGTGCAAATAAAACATTTGTCAACAGTTCCTGCCCATGCTATTGCATGGGTAATGGTGAAAATACCTAGGAGTGAGTATCTGGCTCCATTGGCTCTCTTGGAACCATCAGAAGAGCTAATGCAGAATCAGAACATTAGAATGATACAAGGTGTTGTTCAGACGGGACTACAGGAGCAGTCAGTGCAAGTGGTTAACTTTAGTGAAAATGAAATAATCTTGTATCCAAATTCCAGGTTGGGGATATGCAGATCGTGTTATGATGAACCTAGTTCAATCTCTGAAGTACCTTCAAACCAGGTTCAGTCAGTCCAATCCAAATCCACAGATTTACCACAGCATCTGATGGAGATGTGGGAGAGAAGTACTACCTATCTTTCGGCAGAAGAGAGTAGAGCATTCTCTAATTTACTGATACGATTTCAATCTGTGTTCTCTGCATCACCGGGTGACCTTGGTAGAACAGACAGAGTTCAACATAGAATTAACACAGGAACAGCAGCGCCTATAAGGCAGCCACCACGGCGACTCCCCATTGCTAAACAGGAAATTGAGAAACAGGAAGTTGCAAAGATGTTGGATCGTGGTGTAATCAAACCTTCCACAAGTCCATGGGCTTCACCGGTCGTTCTCATTAAAAAGAAGGATTTGACAACTAGATTTTGTTTAGACTATAGACGTCTAAATGATGTGACGATAAAGGACGCCTACCCACTGCCTAGAGTGGATGAATGTCTGGACTCTCTTAGTGGATCAAAATGGTTTTGCTGCATGGATTTAAACTCAGGCTTCTGGCAGATCGGCATGACTCCAGAGGATCAGGAGAAGACAGCATTTGCTACGAGACAAGGATTGTACCAGTTCTGTGTTATGCCATTCGGCCTTGCAAATGCTCCCTCCACATTTGAGCGTCTAATGGAGGATGTTCTGAGAGGGCTCCAGTGGGAGGAATGCCTAGTATACATTGATGACATCGTAGTCCCTGGTAAAACATTTCAGGAAACCCTCCGTAGACTCGAGCATGTTTTCGAGAGGCTTGAGGAGGCAAATCTCAAACTGAAGCCATCAAAGTGTACCTTCTTCCAAAAGTCTGTTCATTTTCTGGGACATGTAGTATCTGAGGATGGGGTACGTACTGATCCAGAAAAATTATCCGCGATTCATGACTGGCCACAACCTGAAAATGTCAAGCAGGTGCGTAGCTTCCTCGGTTTGTGTTCCTACTACCGCCGATTTGTTCAAGGCTTTGCAGGAATAGCAAGACCTTTGCACAAACTAACTGAGAAGGGGTCCCACTTTCATTGGGCAGAAAGTTGCCAAAATGCTTTCGAGGAACTAAAGACAGCACTAACATCGTCACCAGTGTTAGCATATCCGCTCCCAGGACATCCATTCATCCTGGACACTGATGCCAGTGACACTGCTGTCGGAGCAGTGCTATCCCAGGAACAAGAAGGCGAACAAAAAGTAATAGCATATATGAGCAAAACGATCAATAAACATGAACGATCCTACTGCACAACACGGAAAGAACTCTTAGCTGCAGTCACTGCTCTAAAACATTTCCACCCTTACTTATATGGACAGAAAGTTCTGCTGCGTACGGACAATGCAGCTGTAAGTTGGATGAAAAGTCTGCACAACCCTACTGGGCAAGTCGCTCGGTGGCTACAGGGGATGGAAACATATGACATTGAAGTGAAACATAGAGCAGGGAGGAGTCACGCGAATGCTGATGCATTATAGAGGCGGCCATGCAAAGTCTGTGCTCGACATGAAACTGCGAGTAATGAAGCTCAAGAGGAAGCAGACACAGTGGGTGAAGCAGCAAATAATGTGAGTGCCCTCGGTGAAAGTGATTCGGATTATGACTTTGAGACAGTACGGGTGACGACAAGAAGTAGTCCAAAGTCAACTAATGATTTGAAAGATCACCAGCTTGTTCTTGATTCTTGGAGTCCTGAGGCAATCAGACAGCAGCAGCTGGAGGATCCTAGCATAGGGCCCATCATCATTGCTCTTGAAGACTCCAACTGTAGACCAGAGTGGTCAGCAATATCACACCTATCATCGTCATTGAAAACGATTTGGCGGCACTGGGACAGACTGCATCTCCTTGGAGGGATGTTATACAGAGAATTTGTCACTGATGAGAAGAACAGTACTTACCAGTTAGTTGTTCCTGCGGGTTGCAAACAAGATGTGCTGCGGTTGCATCATGATATTCCAACAGCTGGACATTTAGGAGCTAGTAAAACACTCAGTAAGATTCAACAGGCATTTTATTGGCCTGCTATGAGAGCAGACGTGGACAGGTACTGTCAGCAATGTGATTTGTGCACAGCTAAGAAAACACCCAGAGATCAAGGAAGGGCTCCACTAGGTCAGTGCCAGGTAGGAGCACCAATGGAGAAGTTGGCTCTTGATATACTCGGTCCTCTCCCCTTGACCAGGAAAGGAAATAAGTTCCTGTTGGTCATTACTGACTGTTTTACCAAGTGGACAGAGGCCATACCCTTGCCTGATCAGGAAGCAAGGACTGTGGCACGGGCATTGGTGGATGAATTCATATGCCGATTTGGAACACCCTTACAGATTCATTCTGATCAAGGCAGTAACTTTGAGTCTCATCTGTTCAAGGCTCTAAGCGACCTCCTACAAATAGATAAAACTCGGACTACTAGCATGCGGCCACAGGCAAATGGCAATGCAGAACGCTTCAACAGGACACTAGGTTCTATGTTGACTATGTACTGTGAAAAGGAGCAAAGGAGATGGGATGAGTTCCTGTCCCAGGTCATGATGGCTTACAGGGCGTCAAAACATTCAAGCACAAATCTGTCTCCAAATATGATGGTTTTCGGACGGGAGGTAACACTTCCGATGCAAGCATTCACAAGTCAACCACATGACAGTACTGGTGGCGCAATCAGTGAGGACACTTATGTTTTGGACTTGCAGGAGGCATTGTATAAAGCGCATCAGGTAGCACGCAAGGCAATGAAGAAAAATGCGGAATACCAAAAGCGGCACTATGACTTACGGGCTAAAAAGCGAAAGCTCGAGTCAGGTCAACCAGTTTGGCTATACGACCCAGCTCGTAAAGTTGGGGTGTGCCATAAACTCACCTCCAAATGGAAGGGGCCTTACATCATTCTTAGGAAAATTGATGACATTACTTACCTGGTTAAGAAGTCACCCAAGCAACAAGCGAAGGCCTTCCACATTGACAGGCTTATGCCATATAGGGGTAAAAGGCCACCAAGCTGGTTTGTAACCATGAAGCCAGCTAATGGTTAGCGGCGAAAGGCCCTTCTGCTGGGATTTTGAACAAACTAGGTTAAATGTAAATCATGGAGATTCAGAGAAACTATTGGACTACAAGGATGAACACCTACAAATCTAGATAAGAGGGGTGGGATACCTCTCTGGAATTAAAAATGGAACTCCGGAGTTATTTTGGTAGCAGTGGGTTTGGGACTGATCACCCTACAAGCTTGGTCTACCATGGTTAAGAATTGTAGGTGAAAAAGGGTTGTCCTTTTGGGAGGCAGTCTGAGACTGCAAGTTCAAGCAAACTCTGGATGATGGTATACTGGGGGGGATTCCTAGTATAACATGATTACACTTACCTGGTTTTCCTGCAGTATATCCTATGGCATTGAGATGAAAGAGAGGAAGCCATTTGTCATTCATTTACTGCATGCCATACACCCGATACTTCCACTGCATTTGATTTAACAACCCGGATGGTGGAGACTCCGCCACTAGTTCAACAAGGCGCTAGTGCTTCCCATGCTTCACCTTCCACAACCGTACCTCAGCCATCTGGAGCAGCGGTTACACCCAGCAGCTTGCAAGCCAGAGCGTTGAGGCTACTGTCTCATGGATGTATGCCCCTCTTCCCACCTGCAAGACGTGCCTGGGATGGAGATGAGGTAGTTCAAATACCAGTAGGAATGCAGATGATTAAGTGGCCTCCAACATCATGGAAGGAAATGGATGCAAGGCAGAGGTCAAGCTACTGGAGCTATGTCACTGTGAGTCTGGATAACGCGGACACAGCTAGTGGTCCAAGTCTGAACCACCACAATCAGTTGGATCGGTACAACATGCTCTTATTACCAGGTACAGATGACCCCAGGAAAACAAAACCTGGCGACGACATCCTTGGCTACCTAAGGAAAATGCGGATCTACATATATAAATTCCTGGTAAAGATAGCCCTCGGGTCAGTGGGTCAAGTTGAAACCGCAGTTGTGGACATGTTGGAGGCTGCTACCAGTTGCAGGGACACCTCTCTTGATCATCTCTGTCATCTGTTGGACAAAAATAACATCCCCCTGCGGCTGGAGCCCTGAACTGAATGTTATCATCTGTTGGACTTGAATTGTGTCTCACAAATCTCAACTTACCTTGCATCTTGTGGACTTACCTTAATTCCCTGGGACTACCTTGTGCGTTCTGGACTGTGTACATTTTCATCTCCTGGACTTACCTTGCATCTTGTGGACTTACCTTAATTCCCTGGGACTATCTTGTGCGTTCTGGACTGTGTACATTTTCATCTCCTGGACTTACCTTGCATCTTGTGGACTTACCTTAATTCCCTGGGACTATCTTGTGCCTTAAGAACTGTGAGAATTACCTGTGCATCACCAATTTATCTTGTGATGCATGGACTTACTGCGATTTTGTGGATCGGTGCTTCCCGCATAGTAGACTTGCCTTGTACAATATGGACTTACCTCGCGTGTGTTACTCTTAGATAACAAATTCAGCAGAATTTTAGAAATTAAGAAGGGGAGGATGTAATGAACTGGTGTGACATTGTGATGTTGTTGTTGCATCCTCCTCATGATTTTCACTCTCGTTCTAGATATTCTGCATTCTTACATCATTTGTGACTTTACTATCTGGTGTCAAATTATATATTGGTGTATCTGACAACCCATTTGAACATTTATAGACTGGAATTACTTCACAAACCTACGTTTTCTATGGCATGTTCTGGCTTCGTCTCGCCCATGTCTGGCCTATTTCGTTCAATGTTGGTCATGTGACCATTTGTTGTTGTTTACAAGAACCTGCTGTAGTACGAGTTATACATTTTCTAGAATGTTCATGCTATTTTTCTAGTGTTCTTCATTGATAGACAAGCATGACTTAGAAGTTTGGCTACTTTCGGGAAGTGATTTTATAGAAAATGTTTTCGGGCGAACTCTTTAGCGCCACATTACTGCTGTATAGTATGTCTTCATGCGCTGCCTAAAATTTCGTCTGCTAGAGAAACGTAACATTTGGGCACTGTTCTCCTTATTAAATTAACCTGGTGAGTAAAATTAATTACCAGGCCCAATTCTACGACTATTTAGGAGTCTATATAAATATTGAGCTCATTCAAGTTATGTGTAATTGTGGTTATTTCTCTGGTTTTAGGCTCGTCTAGCGAGCATGTTTGAACATGCCGCCATGTTGTTGTAGATTTCGCCCTATCGCTGGCAAGAAGTCGTGAGCTTACTCCCTTTTTGAAATAGTTGCCCCCGTACCAGCATATTTCTAGTTGGAATAAACCTAATTATGGCGAAGCTCACTTATAGCTCTTGATAAAACTGTATAATTGTTGCAGAAGTTGATGTTGAATGTGGACTTGTCATAAACCTATCTCTCAACATGGATCTACGAGTGTTTGGTTGTGAGCTTCACACTTTTACCAGATATTTTATGTAATATTTTTGTATATATAGTTAGCTTGCCTAAATTAATTGGTAAGCTCAAGGTGAGCTCACATTTGCACTATTAATTAAGCTAATTATTAGCGATTTTCTCTTACCGAAAAATAGTGCCCTAGCAACTTTGCTGTATTCTGATTGGTTAATGTAGTCACGTGGTGCTTCAGGCAAAGCCTATAAATATGACACTGGAGCAATGGGGGCCAGTTCACGCTCAGCATTAGTAGGGTAAGCATCTATTGGTAGAACAACCCTGGGGTTACTGGGTTATAACAGTATCGTATTATTGGAGTAGTATATAAACCCAATATATTACCATTGAGTAAACTGAGGTTTATATGAGAATGGGCAGCAATTATATGGATACACTGTGGTTACCATCATACCTATGCTAATGCATGCAGCTGGCTCCCACTACGTCCTCTATGAATGCAAGTTAATGAGCTTGCATTTAGATCGTGTTCAATATATTCGCCAGATCATTTGGGATTATGAATAAACATCATATACTTTAATACGGATTTTCTTGGTTCATTCATAAGGGAAGGTTGAAGCAGATCAGTTAATGCTGATACAGGACCGAATGCCTGTTAATTTGGGGTGATTCCGTATGGTGCGTAAGTTGGATGTGATACTTTTACTGATACCCGCCCCATTGAACATGGCAGAATATGCACCTTCCCGCTGGTGAAGTCCGATTACGAGTGGATTCTTCATTATTACACCTACACCTGGAGCCAATAAGCCGTGGCGAATTATTTAGAGTGAATTCATTACAATATACAAATATTAATATACAATCATATTTGGGCCATTACATCACAGAAACCAATTGATTTTGGTGAATCACACGCGACCTAACATTAGAAACATTGTCTATTTCATTTTTATAGCGACTGAACAGGCTTTCGACCATTGTACCTTTGTAATCAGCACCCGGAGTATCTCTTAACAGTAGTATAGAGGGGACGGATTCGGTTACATTTCACCCGGATGTAATGACGTCACTTCCGGTTGAGTGGCGCGCTGCCCTCAGCCAATCAGAAGCGAGTATTTTGACCCGGTGCATTATGGGATATATCCAAGATGGCGGCGTCTGCCTTCTGGTTCAAGATGGCGGCACGTATGTTCAAGATGGCGGCACGTCCGGTGTCGAAAACTGGCCATTTTGTCGGAATATGGTCATCTAGTGTCGAAAACTGGACCCGGTATGGGTCCCGCTAGACGTTTTGGGATCTAGGGCAGCCACTAATGGTTCGATGGATTTGAGTGAGGTATCAATATGAGGCATTAGTGAAGGGGCATCTGATGGGCTGGGTGCGGGGTTGAAATATGTCATTCTGCGCATGCGCGGTGGACAAAGGGTATAGAAATAGACGTTTTGGGATCTAGGGGAGCCACTATTGGTCCGATTGAGTCGGGTGATGTATTATTGTGAAACCTATGTGAGGGGGGCATCTGATGGACTGGGTGTGACGTGGAACTGACGTCATTCTGCGCATGCGCAGTAGACAAAGTGTATCGAAATAGACATTTTGGGATCTAGGGGAGCCCCTAATGGGCCGATGGAGTTGTATGAAGTATCCATGTGAAGCCTATGTGAGGGGGCATCCGGCTGCACTAGCGGCTCGGGTGTTGTCACCATTCTGCGCGTGCGCAGACAGGGAATTGTGGGGAAAAGGTATGGAAATACACGTTTTGGCATCTAGGGGAGCCCCTAATGGGCCGATGGAGTCGTATGAGGTATCCCTGTGAAGCCTAGGTGAGGGGGCATCTGACTGGACTAGTGGCTCGGGTGTTGTCACCATTCTACGCATGCGCAGACAGGGAATTGTGGGAAAATGGTATGGAAATAGACGTTTTGGGATCGAGGGGAGCCCCTAATGGGCCGATGGAGTCGTATGAGGTATCAATGGGAAGCCTAGGTGAGGGGGCATCCGCCTGGACTAGTGGCTCGGGTGTTGTCACCATTCTACGCATGCACAGACAGGGAATTGTGGGAAAAGGGTATGGAAATAGACGTTTTGAAGTCTGGATGGGCCACTAGTGGTTATATGGAGTCGTATGAGGTATCAATGTGAAGGATACGTGAGGGGGCATCCGTCTAGACTAGTGTGTCGTTCATGTTCAACATTCTGCGCATGCGCAGACAGGGAATTGTGGGAAAAGGGTATGGAAATAGACGTTTCGGGGTCTAGGTGAGTCCCTAGTGGGCCGATGGGGTCGAGTGAGGTATCGTTGCGAAGGATACGTGAGGGGGCATCCGCCTGGACTAGTGTGTCGATCGTTTTCGACATTCTGCGCATGCGCAGACAGGGAATTGTGGGAAAAGTGCATTGGAAGGAACGTTTTGGGGTCTAGGGGAGTCCCTAGTGGGCCGATTGGATCGAGTGAGGTATCCATGTGAAGCCTATGTGAGGGGTCATCTGATGGGTCGAGTGCCGGGTTGAAATATCGTCACTCTGCGCATGCGCAGTGGACAAAGGGGTATGGAAATAGACGTTTTGGGGTCTAGGTGGGCCACTAGTGGGCCGCTGGGATCGAGTGAGGTATCCATGTTAAGCCTAGGTGAGGGGGCTAGACTAGGGTGTCGTTCCCATTCTGCTGCGCAGGTCACGTGGGTTGCGACGTCACTTCCGGGTTTCACCTCCAAACCCAGAAGAGTTCCAATGTTCAACCTCCGGGGTTTTTCCCGGCCCAGCCCGGCCCGCCCCGGCCGCAGCCCGCGCGCGCGCGGGGGTGATCTGATGCCGCAGCACGCGCGAGCGTCATCACCGGCAGTGCGCGGATGCATGTCGGGTCAAGAGGTCAAAGGTCACATCCAGGTCAAATGGTCCAACGTCTCCCTTTCGGCAAGGTTCGGCGACAATGTTGCGGCATCGATATACAGAGCTTGAACCCCAAAAGGGGATTGAAAATTAACATGGGAAGGATGGGCAGTTCCATTTGGACCAATCAGCGGTCGAGAAAAAGAGCCAATGAGCGATCGATAAAAGAACCAATGGACGGGTACTAGGTACACGTCTGCGCCTACATCCGGGTACTGGGATGCTTTCGTCTACGTCCGCGCCTACATCCGGGTTCTTGTACACCCGGGTAATGTTTTCTGGACATGGATGGGTTACCTTTGGCTCCATTCTAGGCCACTGATTGGCTAATACGGTGTTCAAAGCCAGTTTCATGCATTATGCTCATATAGAAAACACATAAGACAGGGTTTTTTGGTGAGATCTCATTTTGTTTTTTATTCAGTAACAACAACAACGTGAGAACAACCACGTGAAAACTGAAGCCCAGAACAGGGGGGCTTGTACATTGAAAGAACTGAAGCCCAGAACAGGGGGCTTGTACATTGAAAGAACTGAAGCCCAGAACAGGGGCTTGTAAACTTAAGCCCAGAACAGGGGGCTTGTACATTGAAAGAACTTCAGCCCAGAACGGGGCTTGTACATTGAAATGATGGGCGGCCCAGTCATAGACGAGTACATCACGGTCCTCGGCCTGGGGGTACTCGTCAAACATCTGTACGATGGTAGATAAGGGTCTTCCCCGGCATCGATGGTACAGGTAAAACAAGCAATATTGTCCGCACACGCTACTGGTCAGGCTTTGCAACGTTTGACTGTTCCAACACCACCTCTCTGTGTCTTGATCCATGAAGTCTGTTAAATCGGGATGGAGGGGTGGCAGGCCGTACGGATCAAAGTATTCGCCCTGCTGTTCTGTCAAGTACACGGCCACCCAATGTTCACCGGGCCGATCCATCGGGTCCGTGTTGAGAACGTAAGCAGCAGGATACACACGGTCTAATGGGAAGACATCTCGGGCGAACACCCCTTCAAAGACCATATGTATCCCTGGGTCATTCTCCAGCACGGTGGTTATCTGGTCTGTATCCATGTTAGGTGGAAAAGTCACACAGGACGTTGCGCGCCATGTCCACTTGAATGATGTTTTCAAACTCGGCGTAGCAGATCACATTGACGGTGGCCGAGAGGGCTCGTGCAAAGTGGATTTCCAACCGTAAATTGCCTTGCTTGGCCAGGGCCAGCTGATGGTCGTTCTCTAAAGTGGGGGTCAGATCGAAACAGAACAACGTGTATCCATTCCCGTAGTCCTCCCGACTGATCAAATTCCCTTCGTCCTGGTTGATTTGACCGGTGGCTGTAAACAGGCTCTGATAGGCTCGAATGAAATTCCTGCGCTCAAAGTTCGGTGTTAAGGCCGTGGCTGGGACCTGTTGTCCATCCACATGCAGGGCCACAAATTGATGCCGAAATGTTTAAAGTCAAACGGATTCTCTGGGTAGGCTCCGCTGAAACTGGTATTTTCCACACAGGCCAGGATCAATCGCTTGGGTAGTTCCCCCAGGAACAGCTTTTCTTTGTTGGCGCCCATATTTCCAGCAGGCACAGAGAACACTTTGGTTTGCACACGTCGGATAGGGTACTGGGCTGGTTTTGTTTCCAAGGCTTTCATATGTCCCAATTGAACGGCTGGATTCGGTTTCACTTTTCGGACATACAGGACTGCGTCTTGGATAACAATCTTATAGTCAGCTGCATGCCCCTCTACGTTAGTGGCCATCGAGGCGAAGGTCGGAGGCGCCCGTATCAGTCGGATTTTGATGGGGATCTTGTTCAAGAGGTACCGGTCTTGCATGAACATGTCTGCGTGCAGTCGACCCATGAGATCCACCGAGGCACTGTTCGCAGTGAAAGCCTTTCGTCTGTTATATCCCACATTGTCCACCGTGTCCATGTGCTCGGGTGTGTCCTGGTAGAATAAAGCGGCTGTCAGCTGAGATTTGTTAGCCTCTCGGCCATACGACAACAGTGTCTCGATGTAGTCTCGATAGGGGTACGTGTTGGTCGAGTCACTGATGAGTTTGTCGCTGAGAAAAATATCCACCTGTTGAAACATCGAGTGCAGCCAGAGATTCGTCGGGTGCACCGTTGCAGCTTGGATGATTCTGGTGCCATCCCCACTGACCACCTTGGCTTTCACACACAAGTATGTATGGGCTAAATCCACATAGGCCGTATCCGCATTACTGATGGTGAACTCAATGGGCCCTGTTTCGTTGATGCTGGAGAGCGGGAGATGCTCCACCCATAATCCTTGTTCGGCACTAGTCTGTGTGGGCGGCACGGTCCACAAATCAAATTCACTGTTGGTGGAGGGGCAGGACCTGGCGTGGATCAAGGACATGTTTTAAGAAAAGATATCCTGGGTCTTCGATGTGCGTCGACGCTGGGTCGGTCGTCGACTGATGCGTGGTCTCGGTGGGGCAGCTCTTTTATTCCCTACGGTGCATTGTGCTTTGGCCACCAAGACGCCTCCCGCTTCTTTAGCCCGCCGTGTCAAGGCTTCTTTGGGTGCCGTACCCCCAAGACATCACCGGCCACTTGCAGTCCACTGCGTACCGCTTGTTTGGCGATTGCTTTCACCCCACGCGTCACCAAGGGCAGGAACGTTTTGACGATGCTGCCGAGTATGTTCCCCAGTCCATGTCCTCGTTGCATGCGTGCACCACTAAACACCGGAAAGCCACCCCCGGCCTGTTGGGCATAATAGTCCATATAGCTGCGTGCATCGCACTCGTAAGGCACCTTCATTATGCAAAGTGGGAAGCACGTGCTTGTCGAAAATGAAGTGTCACCACCACTTTCCCGCGTTCGAATGCCACCGGTCGTCCCGTGTCATCTCTTATATCCACCGTGATCGTGTTGATGTCGGTTTGTCGTACGGGCAGGTAGAGCATGTGGATGAAACTGTGGGTGACTTGATCTCCGTACGTCTTTTTAATGGGCACCACCCGTAACAGAGGTGTGTTGATATCGCCCACGATGTGGTTGTCCACCACGTCCGAGTAGACGTAGAGTCCGTACATACCCGGCTTCATATCCATCGGGATCTCGCCTTGGTGGGCGGTGGGACCAGCGAACGTCTGTAGATCGAAACCCAGCATTTGTTGTAGGATAAGACTCAGTACGACACTCGCGTTGGCAGCGACGATAAGCTGTGCCTTGTCGTTGTGTGCGTTGTAATCGAAGTCCACGTGATTCTTGAAGGGAAAGGATTTGATGGGTTTTGATGTATTCGTGACCTCCCGTAGAGCCTTATAATGCAAAAGTCTTGACAGCCCACTCATGAACTCCTTGGGGGTATCGTATTGGCCTTCGGGGAGGGTGAGTCGGATGTTTTTGCCTTCGTAGGTCACCTCGTACCACACTTCATTGGCTCGCACGTTGTACCACGTTGTACCACGAGGCCACATTCCCAGCGCCCAGGTAAATGCAACGGTTGCGGTAACTGGGTCACGTACTTGGCCACGGTGTTGTCAGGAAACACATCCAGCGAGCTGTTACTGGGTAGGGTGAGGTAAAACATGGCGACTGAGCTGTCCTGCTGCTGCTGTTGGTTTTAATAGGTGTTCCAGGCCTTGGGTGGTTGTGTCCGGCGTCGTGTTCGTCGCGTTGACTTGCTACGTGTCACGGCTCTGGAGATGTGCGGTGTCCTGATCAAGGGTGGTTTTTTAAAGGTCTGAAAAGAAGGTGCCCGTTGTGATGGTGGAGTTTTGGGGGGTGACTCCGGTTCCCATTCGGATTCCCAAGGTTGTGGAATCTGTCGTGGTGCACGACTCGGCGATTGCTGGGTTTGCTGCATAAAGGCCCAGCGGTGGGGTTCCCCACCAATTCCTGTGGTACATGCATGTCTTTCAAGCCTTGAGCGAAGACTTCCCATCCTCGAGGATCCGTGTGCGACCTGCGTTAGCGCATCAGGTCATTCACTAAATCCGTCCTGTGGGTCCCCGGGACCACCTGATTCTGTACCAGGAGTTCGCCTTTATCATTCCAAGTCATGTTAGGATTCTGTTTCATCCGTTGTAATACCAGGCCAGCTTGTTTCTTGAACGATGCAGGTACACTCTTCAGCACTTCGTCTTCCACCCACTGTGGGGCTGTGGGTGGTACCCCTGGTAATGGTGGCTGTTGTAGCGGTTTTGAGGTCGGCGGTGTGTCACGTGGTGGTGGTGGTGGTGGTGGGGTAGAGAGGGTTTTGTATTGGTCCATGAACGTCATGTACCGTTGAAGCGTCTCATTGTACCGTTGCACTTTCTCACTGTCGCTTAACCCCGGTCTCTGTAAGATCTGTTGCATCTCTCCATCGAGGGTGTTTATGGTCTTCACCGTAGGTGGGACAGGGTAGGGCGATTGGAGGTTTTGAAGGAACCGTGGTTCGACGAGGACCATTTTTTTCGTGTGGTTCATTGTCGGCCGAAGAGTCCACCCAATACTGGACCCAACGCGGAAGCGGCCAACGGTGCTAAGATGGCCCCGAGAAAGCCGCCTTTCTGTAACACCTTTTTCTTTTGTGTTTGAGAAACTCGCTTCTGGACTAAGGTTCGGAGACCTGTCTTATGCTTGGTCAACTTGGTCTTCTGAGCCGGAGTCAGTGGTACGTTGCCTTTTAACAGATTGTACCCGATCTCGCACAGACAGCGTACAAGGTCAGGGTCCGCACCGCGTACAATGGTTCGGACCAACTCAGGTGGGGCCGTCTTCAATACACGGAGCGTGGGAGCGTGCTTCCGTACTCGCGCAGACATCATGTACAACTAATGCCAGAACCCACAACTCTGCCCTTTTTCTCTACTTCAGAGAACAGAGACAAAGTCAACCATGCTGTGGTATTCATTCTTTTTATTATCCCCATCATCAAACACACACTCCAGCTGGGGGAGCCACTGTGGGTGTGTTTACATTATTTTTGCATGTACACGTGGTGGGTCTCTCCGGGAAAGATGCCAGTCCGTAGTCGAAGGTGGTCGGGGGTGGCTTGCTTGAGGTCGAAGAGCATATACCCGTGCTGAGGGGTTGTCGCATCTTTAAAGGCTTCCAACGCAAACGGTGTGCGACCGGGATACATCTGTTTCGCCAGGTGCAGCAGTTGAGTGGTGTCTCTCGGGTTTTTGAAGACCACCAGATAGTGGGCATTTAAGCTGATGTTCCGATGTTCTTTGTTTTTACTGAACAGATTCTGCACAATGTAGATGATGCTGAGCCGTCGATGATGGCTGCCTTTGGTAAAGAGTTAGGTGACGCGCGCATCCGTCTCCGCCATGAGATCATCCAGAACCACCAAGGTGTCGGGTTCCAAATCGGCCAGGCTGGGTAGGCCTTCCACGAACGTGATGTCGGGCATTGCTGCATACGCTGCCTGCCATTCTCCGTAACACCACACGACTCGGGCAATGGGTGGGGTGATCATGCTGTTGGCGTGTTGAAGGAGCTTCCTGACGAAGTGCGTTTTGCCGGAACCCGTCGGTTCTGCGATGACGCAAGTGAAGGGATGCTGCCACCGAGGGTCCATGGTTCGAGGTGTATCCGCTGTCGTGGTAACCCGCTCTTGTAAATTTTGTACGGAAGTGAACTGGAGTGGTGGTGGTGTACAACGTCGGTCGTCGTTGTCTGTTCACTGCAGTGATGATGGTGGTGGAAGTACAACGTCGGTCGTCGTTGTCTGTTCACTGTTGAAGGATGAAATCCGGTGGGTCTTCAAGGCAATTGGGTGTACTTGGTGTAGGTGTGGAGCTTGGTGTGGAGCTCGTTGTGGCTTGTACACGTGGTGTGGTGGTGACTGGGCTCGATACGGGGTTGACTGGTGCTATCTGTAGACCGGTTTCACTGGTGGCTGGTGTTCTCAGTCGGTTAAGTAACGTGCTGACATAGGCTACGTTGTAAAACACACCTCCGTACAACACACTCAGCAGGGTTAGCAATATCACCACAAAGCCCACTTGCGCTTTGCGCGTTTTGGGAGACGCTGTGTTCAGAGGCAGCTGCTGCTTGTCCATAGCACCGTGGTCGAACGTGGAATGAAGGATGACGGTAGTGATGTCTGGCTTTATAGTCGTTTCACCTGGTTGGCAGCGACCCAGGAATTGAAGGAACTGGGCCAGCCTTGCCATTTGACGAAATGAAACAGTTTGCCACGTCGACGTTCGGTTTTCAAAATCTGCTCCACCGTGTAGTAGTCTTGCTGTGTTTTTACGACAGGCTGTAATTCCGTCTCGTAAACGTCCCTAGCAACGGTTCCCCTTGAAGATCTTCCAGTTCATAGACTCGCCGCTGTCGGGGTAGGCGCCGTTTAATCAGGAAGTGCTCATCGCTCCAGTTGGGCAAGTAACTTTCTCGAACTTGCCCTTGACTTTACTGATCCGTACAGGGTCCCCGACCTTGTACACCGCCTTCGTCGTTCGCTGCGATGGCCTGGGGTACAAGACACGCCGGACTTGGGCTTCATTGCGTTGGGTCACGGCAATGGGGGCTCTCTCTATACTTCGATGATAGGCTCGATTGTAACCCCTCACCAGTTTCGGGAGAACATCGATGTACCGCCTTGTATTCTTATAGGTGAAATATTTATACATGCGGCCTTTGAATGTCCTGTTGAACTTTTCCACCACGGAAGCCTTGGTCTCGTTGTACGTATGGAAGAAAACACCTTCTGTTTCTTGAGAAAGGCTTGGAACGGTCTGTTGAGGAATTCCGTGCCTTCGTCGGTTTGCAAATACAAAGGTTTGCGCCCGGTCTTGAAGATGTCTTTGAACGCCGCTATGACATTCGCCCCCGTTTTCGTCCGGATGGGTACCACCCACGCATACTTCGATAGGATATCGATGCACGTCAAGATATACCGATTCCCATCGTTGTGTTTGGCAAAGGCGCTCATATCGACCAAATCCGCTTGCCACTGGGCATCTATTCCTCCCACGATGACCCGGTTCCGTAGAAAATGGCGACGGACAGATCGATGCAAGGTATAGGTGTCTTGTTTTCTTAACCAATCTCGGACTTGGGCACGTTGTATCCCCTGGGGTTTGGCCGCTCGATAGAGAGCCGACAATGCACTATAGGCCGCCGGACTGTCGGGACTGTAGTATAAGTTATCCAACACCCTCTCCCAGCGCTTCATGGTGACAAATGATGATGGACCCTGGCTCTATCGTTTATTTATAACGGTTATATCTTGGGCCGGAGTTTCTTTCTGATTTTCTTCGTTGGCTTCCACAGCGTCCATGGTAAATGACCAGTCCAACTCGTCTGATGACCGCTTGATAAGCACTTGATCCACATCTACTACGGCATCTTCCAATGCAGACCATAGATCAGGGTGAAGGGTAAAATGCACTGTACCTCCATCTAGCCGAGCCAATTGAGCAATGTGCGGCCGCGTCGGATGAACACATCGCATAATAAGCGGACGAGGGATGCCGTTCACCGCTCACTCAGACAATGTCTTTCGTT
>JAVTVY010054899.1:0-30665 GCA_036873755.1 Hanleya hanleyi | reverse complement strand
TCCTGTTTTTAGCTGATGATATGAGATACGGAGACGTCGGTTGTTACGGGAATGAGAATGTGTC
The DNA here is from genome assembly GCA_036873755.1 of Hanleya hanleyi. Lineage (NCBI taxonomy): Eukaryota > Metazoa > Mollusca > Polyplacophora > Lepidopleurida > Hanleyidae > Hanleya > Hanleya hanleyi. The sequence continues at coordinate 30,601 of JAVTVY010054899.1, read as the reverse complement.
CACTCCTAATATTGATAACTTGGCAAAGGAAGGTCTCACATGTAATAGAATGTATTCTCAGCCCACATGGGCACCTACTATAGGGAATCAATTCTCAGAGGTGCGTGAATTGATTATTACAAAGTTTCATATGCTTGTATATAATAATGAAAGGACCTGGCACGATAAGATGGACAAACGGTCCCGGCGAGCAGTCCATTAACAACGAATCACGTGACTCCAGTGAAATTGAATAGATTCTGGCTTCGGGCTTTGGCAGAAGACCAGAATTTTCTCGATTGTTTTCCGCCTTCGTTGCAGCGACTGATAGAAAGCCGTTGGTACCAGTGGCAAGTATGGAATTTGTTCTATTCATCTGCGAATATTATTTCGAATCACTGCTCGATAACATTTATCGCCGGGGGACTATTTGCTGGGCCAACATGTAACCATCTCGGTCATCTATATGCGGTAAGACTGACCCTGGGATCGGGTGTATCCTTTTTAAGCTTACTTTCGGCAACTGCAAGAGGGAATTTCCAGAAATCAATACCACGTGACTTCGTCAGCCAATTAGCTTGAGTCTATCGACGTAACCCCAGCGTAACCCGCCATTTTCGATTCTTGTTCAAAATTACATATCAACAACACCTCTTGGATGATACGAAAGTTATTCATACCTATATATTTTGTAAGCCCATGCAATATCTGTTTCGAAGTGGTATGAAAACCGGTAAAGTATCAGATTTCTCGAGTCTGTTCTCCACCGGATGAAGGCTGAACAGAATCCGGTAAAGTACCGGATATCACTCAGCGATAATGGAGACACACGATTCGCAAGACATCGTATGGATGGCGAAGTGTACGCAACTGTTTGCGGAGCTTGAGCACTCGCTGCTTTCAGCAGGCAGAAAAAAGCAGCAAAATGAGGGCCTCATGTGTAGAGGCGCGCATAGCTTGAAATTTGGACGGATAATGTTTGTCCAGAAGCTTGTCAACTTGTAGCACTTGAAATAAACTGAATTGAGTGTCCGCGAGTCTCGTTTTTTTAAAGGAACCATCGACGACTTTCGCAGTGTCATTTTCTTTGGCGTGTACAATAGAGATACTGTAAAATATACCCTCCTATGCGGTATGTGACGAGCAAACTATGGTACGACTGACAACCACGCACAATGTGGGAATTAAGGGTAATCAGCAATGAACGGGCTCTTATTTCACCGTTTCTAAAGTGTGGCATGCGCCACGTCTTTACTGCTAGTAGAACTGTTGTCGACAAGGATTAAAATAGAACCGCTATGGCAAAACTGTATTTCGTCGATTGACTCATTATGATTGGTCAACAGATAATTTTCTCATTTAGCCTTTTTTCTTCTGCTTGCCACAGCAGGAACATAACGGCAAGACAATTGCTGATACCGCCTATATCGCCTAATAAGTCAGGTATTGTCTGGATTGAAGAAAATCGCTACATATGTACGAATTCACCGCACAAAACGAGTTTACTGTGACAACATTTGATACGACTAAATGCTAAAGGAACGGAGCCGCGAAAGGGACATGGGGAATTCTTTTTTGGCTCCTATTTATAGTCGTTATAACGACATAATAAGTTGTTATAACGACTTAATAAGTCGTTCCAACACGACATAATAAGCCGTTCTAACGGCATAATAAGTCGTTATAACGACTTATTAAGTTGTTCTAAGGACATAATAAGTCGTTATAACGACTTTTTGGGGCTAAAAGATCTTTTCCATGTCTCTTTTACGGCTCCGTACTAATGTGATCAAATTAGTGCAGATATTGGTGTTTGCAAATCTCCAACCATTCGAACAAAGCTAGCAAGGGAAGAGGCGTTATAATATTTGCTGAATATTATATCTTGATATATAGACTATTTTGAAGCATTCTTTCTACAAACAAATAATCACATACATATTGCAAGCATGGTGCAATGTCGAAAATGCATCAAATTATTGAAAAATTTTGGATGAATATTTTGGAATTTTTACGAGCAACACTATTCTTATTATCGTATTTGAAATTGAGCAACAAATGGCCAAAACAACATTCCATAAAATTTGATTTTTTTTATATGAAGATAAACAACTAGGGATTCAAAAAAGGATTATTTTGTGTGAATATTTTTGCGGTTATGGGAAATCCTTATATGTTTACAGATAGGCAAACCGTGCATTTTTAACCAAAACTGCAAATTTCAGACAAAACTTTACTTTAGAAAGTCTTTTGTAAGAAACTATGGCACTCATGATCCAAATATTTCAAGAAGAATTCAAGAAAATGTCATAGTTTATGCTTTTCGAGATGTGCATTTCATATTTAAAGTTTCATTTTTCATCTACAATCTTATCTCATCTGGGGCGGTTTGTCCACCTTAACGTTCTAGATCCTTTGTTCCTCATCTATGTGGGTTTTAAAAAGAACAACAAACCGATATATCTTGAAGATTTACCCTGACCGATAACAACAGATACGTTGTCATGGTGCGTTCCCTTGGTAAACTTGTCTCCGTGTCCTGTTTGACCTCTGCCATAAATACAATACATGTGTCTAGTCCGTCATCCAATATTCTGCCGTTGTTCCTTAAAGAAATTCCGCGTCCATAATCCAAAGACCTGTTCCATATAACCGCTTTATCATTTGCACCAAAAAACACACAACAATCATAGTATACATAAACATATGCTAGCTTCCTGCAAGAGAAACGCTGTCAACAGTTTCCATTCATACCAGCAAGATAACATGATGTTCCAAAACAAAACATCAAATCCGCATACTTGATTCTAAATCCATATAACTTTCGTTGTATAGTCGGTATCTAGAGAATGATGCACCTCAGTCACGTTTTGATTGTGTTGTTCATATGAACAACATGGGAATCTAGCATTACATGGGTTTATACTCACCTAGCTCCGGATTGAACGGAATAAGACACAAGTTACGAAACGTAGCAACATAGATCTTGCACGTTACGATCATCCACTAATAATAAGACAATCCACTATTATCAGACTTGCTACACTGAGATAAAAGTATCCAACAACTCCTAAATTCATGGGTATGCTCTTTACAAGTTCTGTACCAAGTACTCTCAAAACCATATCCACGAATACTGACTGCCTTTTTCAATAACATTAGATAATTCTCTTCGGAATGGGGTTTACATGTCTTTCAAGGTCTCGTTATAACTTGTCCATGCGTATAGTCTTTCCACTCCCAGTTGGTCTCGCGAATGTCATCGTGAATGGGTGATGTGATAGTTTCTCATCATCTCGTTTTCGAACCCAATTTCCGACAGCTTCGGAGTGCTAGCTTCTAATCCACATTTTGATATACTGTTTGATAACCATGGATGAATTTGATATGTCAAAATTGTTATCGCTTGAACTTCCACCCTAAAAAGTTAGTCAGTTTGCCCTGCGTGATTGTCCTTTATATAGTTTCTAGTCATTTTCAAGTATAAATACTATACCATGTAGAACATGTTTATGGACATCGTCCATGTACGTCCAGGAGCACCAATGTACAACGTCCACGTACATTTACATCATCCACTTAACGTAACATAACAAAGGTAGCGGGAAAAGATGACTCCACAGAAAAATATACTGACTCCCTGCTATGATTTGTATCCCAGCCACATGTCCATTGCAGATGTCCATGTGGACACCATGGCAACACGCCCCATAGCACCGCCTTGAGCGATATTAAATACAAATATGTAAGAGCAACGATGTACACTGTCAGAAGATTTGGGTCAAAGTTATTTTGGAGTATAGACGTGACGGACCCAAGCATTGTGGGTCAAATTTCATTTTGACTCAAACACTTTGTGCCGTTTTTACCCAATTGTTTTGGGTACGAGACGTCTATACCCAATCTTTCTGACAGTGTAATAGTCCTATCAAGTCCTCCGAAGGAAAAGGATGAACTATGTGGCCGTTAGTTAGAAGAAGCCACCCCGAACGAGGTAGTACTGATAGAATACAAGACCTTATTCCGAACACACGTCTGTTAGGCCCGACGCCTTGTTTACCAGTCGCAAAACTACAATAGCAATGATTTGTACAGAGGACTAGCCTCGAGGACGAAACGTCCATGTACGTCCATGTATGTTCATGCACGTTCACGGAGCTTCTCCACTTTGTAACTCATATTCCAGCGGTTACTCATATTTTTGACCGTTCGCTTATGTATTATCCCTTTGTCTTTAATTCACTGATTATGATTATTCAACCTTGTTTTACAGCTTCGCTCGCACCTGGGATTGCCGCCGTCATCCGTAATCCTCATTGATCATATCATGATAGCCGGCTTCAGGCCGACATTCAATATTCAGCCGTCGTCCATGACAGATTTTCCGCGTCATTAATTGAAAGACCTGTTTCGTATGACATTTAGCATCAATTTAAAATGTGTATGAAATGAAAATAATATAAAACAATATGATTTTATACCAGAGAGAAGCGATCAACACTTTTCAATGATCATGATCTTGCTCGGGCTTTTGTATTACGTATTACTTCCGGTGATGATGTCATTATTTTCAGGCTACTTGCGGATGGCGTAGTAATTATGGCGATTAAACAGCTAGAATAAGATCTTGCCAAAACAAATGGATTTCTATCAACGTTACAAGGAATCACGGAGAAAACGGACAAGACAGGCATCCGAGGACAAGATGCAGTTTGCCTTCTTATATGAAAAGCACCACTGGTCAAGTCCAGTGACATTTTTCATCTGATGCCGGTTAGGCGATCTGCACCAGGGGCCGTGTGAGGATAACTATGTTAGATTCCATATATCAGAGTGTCGTCGTAAATTTTCGCGTAAATCAAATTATGATTACTGATCAGTTGCATTTTAAAGACAACAACATATTCCATTGCCACGGCGAAGTCGACTAAAATAGCCCGAGACACATTTCATAGGTTGCACCATAAATCCCCTATACAGACAAACAAATCATTACATCTTTGTACACATATGACGGAAGATCTCACCAATAGCTGCTGTAATTGCTGTATTCATGATTACAGCTTTTTATTTTGAACACTTGAGTAGAATGACAATAATAACTTTGTCAGTGGCTTTATGTGGAACTATTTTACTGTGTAGAATATATATGTCTTTCATGGTGTTTAATCCCAAGTCGTGCATTCTCATGCGCAACTATGATATACTAGAACAACCGTACAAGGAGGACAACATGACCTTAAGACTAACAAAGGAGGCTCTACAGTTTACATCTGGTGCTGTATCGGCAAATCAATCTTTCTTCTTGTTTATGTCCCACGTCCAAGTCCATGTACCGCCATTCGCATCTTCAATGTTCAAGAATAAGTCTGGCAGAGGACCATATTATGATTCCATCATGGAGCTCGACTGGAGCGTTGGGGTGATCGTCAATCAACTGAAAACACTTGGAGTCTACAACAATACTGTTATAATCTTTGCCTCGGACAATGGGCTCGAGTTAATCAATCCTGTTACCGGGATTGCCAATCCCCCAGAGGTATTAGGATCAACAACACTTGTGAAAGGTAACTAGGGAAAAGATCCAGTTTCGAGGCGAAAAATTAACAGTTTGGAAAGGTGGTATTAGAGTTCCTGTCGTTGTCTCGTGGCCAGGAAATATTCAACCAGAGAGGAAAACCGACGCAACGACAAGCTTGATGGACATCTTTCCAACAATAGATGTACACCAAGATGAACGCATTCAGACAGAAATGGACGGAAGAAGTCGTCTAGCTTTACTGAAAAATTCTACAGTGGATTCATCTCATGGTTTTTTAATGGATTACTGTGATACAGTATCTGCTGTGATTTACAGGGATTATAAAGTTCATTTCCGTACCTGTGATGGTGTAACACTTGACCCTCCTGAGTTGTACAACATTGCAGAGGATCCCGGAGAGACGAACCTTATGCAGTTATCACAATATGAGACAGTAATGGATGAGGTGAGGTCGTCGGTAAACCAACATCGGTCAACGTTATCTCCCTTTCCATCCCAGTTTTCTCAACTGTTTCGTCTTTGGTTATATCTGTGTGCGAACTTTCCATTTTGTCACATTTTGTCTTGGAAGAGGAAGAACATTTCGATGATCTTTTCGATAACTAAACACCGACCAGCTTGCTCAAGTAGATAGAACTTATGTTATTGTGTCGCTAATGCTGCTGAACATCCTATTGAAATTACGGCATGGATACACTTCTGTGGTTTATTGCATTTGTAAGATCGTAAAATTTGTCAGAATCTTGTGTCCACTTGTTAGCGTGTCATTTTGTCAAGATATTTAGTTGAGGATAGGGCTGAACTATTTCCACTTTCACGGTGAAGCTGAACAATCATCTCAGCATTACATCTGTAAGCTGAAGACATTTACTATCTGAATACTATTGCCCGAGCCCATAGAAAATACCATTCACTATAGTAGAGAAAGTAGGATCCCGTTACTATAATTTCCTAGGGCAAATTTGTAATATTTGTTTCTATATAAGAAAAATGTGTTGAAAATAATGGGCTTGGGGAGCCCCTTAAAAATTTGCGGAATTCAAAATGGCAAATCTCTGCTCATAGTTTTTGCATAATGCTGCACGTGACCTGGAAATATGGGATTAGGGATCGAAAATTAATTTTCAAACTTTTGGCTTGGTCAAAATGTCATATAAAGGTCATTTCGAGATGACCACCTGTAGTATATAGAATTGATTTTGGTCTATCACAAGGAGAAGTAAGTCGGGAGGTGCATTATGTGATAGTTCCAGCATTGAATACATGTGGATACTGAAACACTCAGATGTCTTACGGAAGGACTTGATGCGAAAGGACACATACTGTACAGACATGTATCCATATGGGAATTCTTGACTCCCCTACTACAATCCCTCATCAGGACCTTATTGACCGTCCTAGTTCATTGATAGTATCTGTGTTTAAGAAAACTGACCGTCGATATATTAATCTCAGAAGCCATAAAGCATCCTTTATCTCTACTACATACGAGGGATATCATCCATTATCATCCATTTGTTTCTTTCTTTATAGAGTTGCTTGAATTTCTGATTAATAATCAAGCTCTACCAGACATTCATTACGTTCTGCTTCGCGCCTCTCCATGTACCGCTTATGAAATTTTTGGTATTCAAAACGACAAGGGCTTGTGAGCGATCTTAAGATCTAACGCAAGGTCGTCTGTTGACTCGGGTGATGGTGTCCATAAAACCCGGATAATAGATTTCAGTTTCGGCTTACGAGATTTCTCGAAGACTTGATAGTCTCTTCAAATGGGACAGGATACAACAACGAGGGAGTCCATGTCTGCTGAATATTAAGCCGATTTATTTCCGGTTTATGTGCACATTTTGCTAGCAAGCACTTAACTTCCGGCTAACCCCACACTTTCCAGATGGGTCCTTGCGCGAACTACATTAGTCAAACCTTTAATGAAAACAAACAAATCGACGTTTTTTTTAAAACCAGAATGGTGCATCTTGACCTGTATTCACCAGTTGCACACGTAATTGGCTTGTAATACGCAGATTATAAGCTGCAAACGTTTCCGCCGGCATTGATGCATCGGCATCAATAAGTTTTCTTGTTGTAAATTCATTCCACCTAACTTAGGAATGATCGGCGGTATTTGACAGGCGGACCAACAACAGCTTCATTAACATCAGACCATTTGTAAATGTCTTTCAAAACTGGAGATGATACATCTATCATCGAGACATGATGTTGAATTAGTCTGCCTGTACGCACCGGTCGTCTCTTTTCATACAATGCTAGTACATTACAGGGTCAAGCTAACTCGAAACTAACTCGTCAAACCTTCGATGCAGTTTAGACTTCCCGCTCAACTATCTGTCTCATTATCTGAACACGCACCTCAAATTCAGGTGAATTCAGAACAATTCCAGTGCAGTTACACAACTACGCCATGTTAAACCATATAAATTGAAATTTATATAACTGTTTCTCACAAATAGCTGTGTTCGCAAATGTTCACAATAACTGACCTAATGGGTCATGAAATAGAATCTCGGATATAGTTTTGTCAAAACACATAATAATATATCAAGGTTGTAGGCAAACAAATTATACGAAATTGGTAAATGATAAGTCGAACTTTATGCAATTGTACGGCGGCTAAGAGTCCCAAGGGTCTCACGGACTGTGCCATAGTTGACCCGAGGTCATCTGTTGCCACACTGAACGAACATGGCGACCGTCTAACTGGGCGAATTGATATCAGTCGCTACTCACCGATATATATTTCTGCAACATATAGTTCTAGGGTAATTTGTCAAAAATCTGCCTTCAAACTGTGTGAAACTGGCGTTTTGAAATACATTGAATAACTGTTTAGTGTATTACGAGATAAATATACATTTTGCGATCAGTAAAACAGTCAGATAGAACAGTTCTTGGTTTCTGCAGGAATCCTGCAAAACATGGCGAGACCTCAACATGGGTAAATGCAGCGTAGACCAAAGCACCCTGGGTGAGTATAAGTAATAATATCTAAGTGAAATTTGGCAACACAACATATCAAGAGCATACATGTATTCGAATGGGTACTAATTGAGCATTCCTTTTGGTTGATCTACATCTGTTCTCTTATGAATATGACTATATGCAGACGCTTTCAAAGAACAGATGATTTCAAAGCCCATTCCCTCTCATTCTCCAAACGCATTGTCGACGATATTCCCGCTGTAAATGTACAGGCTCTATTACAATGAACAGTCCATGTTCAAGGGAGATCAATCTTAATTCAAAAGATATACACGCTAACCATGCTTAAATACAGTCAAAGAAGACAAAGTACTTGATCTCAAGAAAAGGCTCAGGCTGATACCACAACACAATTCCTAGATAGGTAAACATACATAATTTCATACCAGAATTCAAGCGTTAACAGTTATCCATATAAGCATGTTCAAATTTTTCCACGTGGGTTTAATTCATTCACATGTAGTACAAATAAAGCCAGCTGGGAATGACAAAGACCCGTCGCGATATATCTCTACCAACTCGAAACGGATGTTGTATTTAACCTGAGGAAATTACCAGTTGCCAGAGACGATCAGCGTTCGACAAAACACCCTGTTTCCAAAACACTCTGACATTATATATATATTGTGCATGTATATGCAGGCTAACTTGTATGTTGATAACTCATTGATAAGTGTTATATTATTGCAGGCATGGTCCTGTTTGTACAGATTTGCTCATGATATTTCTTTTTGTTTACATTGTAGACATGCAACGACAATAATACCATAGCAACATAATAGACTGATTAGTCACCCTTTTTCGATAAGGTATATAACGTCACCGTTATTTTGGGGCATAAACCATCACCGTTTATGGTATGTGACATTACGTTTTTAGGGCATATAACATCACCCATTGCAAAATAAGTACATTATATTTCATCTGTGTGCCACATACCTGTTTATAGAATCAGATTAGAGTTTTTAATATTCCTACTGAACTCTGTGTAATCTGGTTTATTTTATTGTAGTCTGCTAATCAGAGTAGCCTACATCAGCACACAGGTACATGATTTCGCATACAGGTACAGGACAAGATTAAGTTCGCCCATGTAGCTCTCACCAGACAGTGCAGTTTGAGTACCTGTCGGACATGCCTGAAAATATACAGGTGTCTTCCCTTCCTCATGCGGCGCTAGTATATTTTCTTCTATTCCTTGTTGTATCTTGTCATGGGGCACGAAGCAATCGACCTAACATTGTGTTAATTCTAGCGGATGATATGGGATATGGAGACGTCGGCTGTTACGGTAATGAGAATGTATCCACTCCTAACATCGACAACTTGGCAAAGGAAGGTCTTACATTTACTAGAATGTATTCTCAGCCCACATGTACACCAACCAGAGCATCAATTCTCACAGGTACGTACAATGTTTACTACATCGTATGCATATTTTCGAATTTGTTATGTCTTGGGCGAACGGGGGTTCTGAAAACTACAAAAGTTCCGTACATGACACACTTGGTTTTGTTTCTTGAGTTGGTGACTCTTCTGACAAATAAATTCTAGAGTACTGTCATTGCTGTTGTTGTGTTTGTTGTTAAACTTCCCAACCTTGTTAAATCTATTGAAATTAATATTAGATGATTTTGTCGTCTCATATATTTCCACTGTTGTAATATTTTAGGTCGATATCCCGTTAGATATGGTATGGTACCAGATCTGAATGCACCCACCCCTTTTTTACGCTCACCGGTCTTCATCAGCACCGCCCAGCCTGGTGGCCTTCCTAAGACCGAAGGACCATTTCTATCTACCTTACTGAAGTCTCATGGTTACAGACAGGCAATGATCGGCAAGTGGCATCTCGGGGTAGGACCGGACGGAATGCACCTTCCCATGAATTATGGCTTTGATCTGTTTTATGGGATTCCCTTGACCCATTTCACCAGCTGCACAATCAACACACTATACCAAGAGACCGATCATAATATGTTTGTGCACTTTTCGTGGAAAATAAGCTCACCCTTAATAGGACCGGTTGCTATATTGTTATTAACAGCTTGGTATTTTAGACTCGCTGGCAAACAAATTATGCTAGCGTTATTGCTCACTTTGTGTGGATTTACTTTGCTGTTTAGATTATATATGTTCCTCTTGACATTCAATCCTTCATCATGCATTTTAATGCGTAATTATGATATACTGGAACAACCGTATAAGGAGGAAAACATGACGTTGAGACTGACTAAAGAAGCGCTGCAGTTTACCTCAGCTGCTGCTTCTGAAAACCAACCTTTCTTCTTGTTTATGTCACACCTACAACCGCATTTCCCGCCTTTCGCATCTCCAATGTTCCAGAACAAGTCTGGGTTAGGACCATATCATGATTCTATTATGGAACTCGACTGGAGCATGGGAGTAATCATCAAACAGCTGAAGACACTAGGGGTCTACAATAGCACTATTGTTATTTTTGCCTCGGACAATGGACCGGAATCATGGAACCCTGCCACTAAGAATGCCTATCCTCCTCAGACTTATGGATCCACGATGTTGACCAAGGACAGCAAGAAGATCCAGTTACGAGGAGAAAAGCAAACAGTTTGGGAAGGCGGTATTAGAGTTCCTGTCGTGATCGCGTGGCCTGGGAATGTTATGCCAGGAAAGAAAACCAGTGCTGTGGCAAATTTGATGGATATCTTCCCAACAATACGAGATATACTCAAAGATGAAAGCATTCACAAAGAACTGGATGGAAAGAGTCTTCTACATGTATTACGTAATTCTACAGCAGATTCGTCCCATGATTTCTTAATGCATTACTGTGATACAGTATCTGCTGTAACGTACAGGGATTATAAAGTTCATTTTCGTACCTGTGATGGTGTAACACTGGACCCTCCTCTGTTGTACAATATTGTAGAGGATCCTGGAGAGACGAACCCTCTACAGTTGTCACTATATAAGACAGTAATTGACGAGGTGATATCGGCTGTTAATCAACATCAGTCAACGATATCTCCCTTTCCCTCGCAGTTTATTCAACTTGTACGACCATGGTTATATCTGTGTGCTAACTTTCCGTTCTGTCAGGAATCTTTTGAAAAAGAAGAACAGTTCGATGATCTTTTCGCTAAATGACAAAGGTATTTTTATTAAATGGCAAAGGTATTTTCATTAACTGACTGCCTTGAGAATTATGGCTCGGCTCATTCAAACAATTGAGGCACAGCTGATCATATCGTTATGTATATAATTCTTCGAAAGGTTGGGTCTTTCAGCCGTAGCTATTGCTTCGGAATATAACCCCTTAAAATTTCCTCATCCATAATGACTCTTACAGAGTGACTCTGTGGACACCAAAATCTAAATCAAAATTGAAAATAACACAAGCTAGTTTCTAGCAAGAGAGAAGGTGTCAACAGTTCTCTATTCAATGAGTCAATCCGTCGCTAATGATCATACTTGAAGACCATCTTGATGTCATCTGCCATGGCACTACCAATTATGAATGGGCGAACAATATCTCAAAGTTTCCACATGAACAGCTCCAATAAAAGCACGGCAGCGATACTAAGGCTACGTCAATATTTCCCACGTCTAAAATATCTCAGCAATTGGATATTGAGGCAAGGTACAGGTACTTCCAACACAAGGGGTGAACATTACTCTGGAAGGCTAACACGTCATTTTGCTTGAATGTGGCATGTTGAAGTTAAGAAAATTGACTTTGCAGCAAATAGCACAGATAGTAGGGTGCAACAACTTGTCGCATATAGTCGGTTAATACATGTAAACCGCAGGATCTGTATCTATAATATATTTTATTTTGGAAGACTATGCGACACATAAATTATTTGCAATATTGTATCTCGTATGTAGTTTTCCCATATATCTATTTGATTTCCGTTTTGTCAGTACCAAAGTGTTTACAGGTATTTAATATAAAGTATATTTAAGTACAGAGAAAACAAATTGGTGGCTAGAGTAAGTGCACACAGTGTAGTTTAATTGAGAGACCAAGCCATAGGCTGGTCCTCTATTAGTGTTGTTTTTTTCCGCCAGATTTTGTGTCGTTCGTGCAGTCAACATCGCTTGAAAACTTCACGTGGCGAGTGAACTACCTGAGCTCAGGTGCATACGCCTTGTCTTGTCCGCAAGCATAGCCCAATTCGGAAAGGATTTCATCTCCCTTGTTTCGCTAGGGACCGTGCTTGTGCATAGAACTTCCGGTGAATACCAAAGGCCCTCACAATTAGTGTAGTAATAAAATATTCTACTTTTCTAAATAAGTAACTTCATAATGTAAACGAATGCAGGATCTATCGGTTCATGTACCGGTAGAAAATATTAACAGAATAGTTTTTCAAACAAATATTCTGGAATAGTTTATCAATATATTATTAAAAATAGTTGCGGGTGCCTTTGGTAAACGTTAGACTGAGGCGACTACTTCCCGGAAGCAGCTGTTCGTACCTCTAACCTCAAAGAGCGATAATTATTCGGGGGGAGATCAGACACTTTCCGGAAAGGGCTATACGTGTGTGCGTTCTCGCTACATAGTCTGCTACTTTTATCGAACATAAGACACATGGCTACATGTGTTCAGTATTCGTGAGTGTCGTCATATCAACGTGGAAAACCTCTCCACACACGTGGAATCTTTTATACATATGTGGAAAAATTTTGTACAGTATATGCGGAAAATAAATTACAAAGCCTGAATTAACAAAGCAATGATTTCGCACACATGACCGAAATAAGATCTCAGAGAATATCCCATCATGGTTTTAATGAAGACAAAATAGACTTTGTTGGATGATAATCTGTGGCAAATATGATAATATTCACATCGTTTTTTCGAATTTAATCACCTTTTGTAATAGCCCGTTATGTTATGCATTAAACATTTTTTATTTAATTTCTTTGATAGGCATTTAGAAGTCGGCGTATATAACACAAGGCTATTCTATGGATAACAACTTCTTTATTGCTGTGGAGATACTTCCAACTTTTTCAAAGCTAATGAACTACTTTGATTGATTGAAATTGCAGTTTAAGGGCCGCTTCCCGTACGGATTTCGCAGCCCATCAATTCAATGTTTTATTTTAATTACACGTTACATTTCTTAGTTTATTAAAGATGTTTACAAGCGCTGTATTATCAAATAAACAAATAAATAAGTAAATAAATATATAAATAAATAAATAAGTAAATAATAATAAATGGGCGGATGTAGATATAAATAGAATAGAAGAACTGTCTATGCACAGGTTCATCGGTTGATTTTTGATTAGGTTATATTGGTATGTGTTCATTGTACATTGTAGTCGCGTGGGTGATTCCTTTGTCTTTGTACCCCTCTGTACACACAAAGCCGTCCAGAAAAAACTGGGAGAACCATAGGCGGGTTCTTCCAGAAATCTGTGCCTGTAACAATTGCTTGGAATGTGTATTGGGGTACAGGTTGGCAGGTCTACATCCTATATTGGTGAAAGTCAAAGGATCATATTTGCATTGGACAATCGTTACATCAGTGGCATCTCAGGTGTGGTTCACCTGAACTGTGTTGTCTTCAGTGGGTATGGTTTCAATTGTCCGTGGTTGTGGTAGGCATTGTTCGATTTGGTTTGAATGCAGAAGCTGTTCTTGTTTCCGTTGATTGTCCGTGGTCAAGGTGTGGGTTTTGGGATTTCACTGTAATGGCTAGGTCAGGGTGGTTTCTTGGGTGTTGTCACTCACGGTGCTGTTTAATAATATTTGTCGTCATCGGTGTTCTGTTTCATGGCTGGTCTTACTCGTCTGTGTTCTTCAGTGTACTGTGCCTGTTTTCTTGTTTTCTGGTGTTATTTTTTGCCACCGACAGGCACTATCGTGATCTAAGTCACACATGATCAATAGCAATAATTAATTAGGTACCTAAGTAAATCAGTTAATAAGTAACTAAATATTATAAATAAAAATAGTATTATAATTAAAGCCGATTGTGAATGTTTGATATAACCTCCAGTCCTCTGCCCCTTAACATTCGTTAAAGAGGGTTGGAAATAAGGGAGCACAATTTGATCGATGCTCATTATTAGGAGCTTTTAATTTGATCAGTGAATTTGTCTATGTTATTGCTATGGCATTTTGATTGGTTAGTGTCCAAATTTGATCAGTCATTTCTGATCACTGACCCTTATTTCCGCCCCTGTAAAATAGTTTTGACTCTAAGCGTGCTACATTTATTTAAATTTGGTCTTTGGTTTCTTGGTGTAACCATATACTAGTAATATTAAATGGCAGAGTAATAGTCAGTCGATTTGATGTAAGCTAGTAAGGTGGAGTATACTTTGTTTACAAGAGGTGGTTTAGGATTTAATATAGAAGCCAACGACAGAGGGACATTTAAGTTTTTGAGCTCGTTTACCAGTGTGCGGCGATATGGGTCATGTTTTGGGCATTTGAGTATAAAATGTTCTATCGTTTCTTCTTCGTTGTTGCATGAGGTGCATAGTGGTGATGTGTTTTTTATTAGCTTAGAGAGGTGTGATTTTAGTCCTGTTTTGCCTAGTCTTAATCTTGTGATGATGCGGTCGTCACGTTTATGTCTAGCTGGAATCCACAATTCCGTCTTTTCCCCTTATCTAGAATACTATGTAGCCATCTACCTCGGTTTTCGTCGTTCCATTCCTTTTCCCATTTGTAACGTTTGTATCTAAGAATAAACACTCAGAAACTCGTGTTCGAAACACAACTGTAATTCACATTAACTTCCCGCACATGGCGTGCGACACACAGACAGACTCGCTGGTTACATATAAGTATATGACCGCGCTGTGAACCGACACGGACTATAGCGGTACAGACACAACACCATTTACTATCTATTCTGATTTTAATGATAGAATTCAGTTCTTTGGTTCCTAATCCGATATGCACGTCAGGTGCAGTTTTGGTGAGGCTGTCTTTGGCTGTCCTATTGGCGGCTTCATTTCCCCTAACGTCCAAGCTAAAATGACGTCGATGTCATTCTCTCCTATTTGTATACATAAAATTTCTATTTCGTGTATGAGGTTAGGTCTGCTGTCGGATTTGGAGTTCTCTATAGAGACCAGTCCGCTTAAGGAATCGCTAAGAATAACGGTGGAAAACGGTCGGTTCTGAAGAACCCATTCGAGGGCCTTGATTACGGCGACTAATTCAGTAGTGTATACAGACATATTATCTGGTAGTTTGAAACCTTCGTTGATGTCGAGTTCTGGTATAACGAATGCAGAACCTGTATTGTGACGTGTTTTTGGAGCCGTCTGTATATATTTTCAAGCGATTTTTCCAATGTGTGTCAATATATTCGAGGGCAGTGACCCTTATATGCTCTGGGTTGTCCTGTTTGGTGATGTAGCTATGTATATTCGTGTCCACGTGTGGTGTGATTAGTTGCTATGGTGGTCTATTGACCTTGTCAGTGTCAGAGATACAAGAGATAGGGATGTCGTGTTCTTGGAATAATCGTTCTATCGTGTAACCGAGTGGTGCGGAGTCTTTTTTCGTTTTTAGGTATTCGTATTCGGTTTTTGGGCCAAAGATTTTGTGGCATGGGTGGTTTTCGCCCTTGGCTATTGTTTTCCCTGCATATTTCATTGACAGCTCTTCTCGTGTTAAATGTAAGGGTTTTTCATTAGTTTCTATTTGTAGACTACATAAAGGAGTTCCTTTGAACGCCCCGGTGGCTATTTTTTAGGCCGAGTGCTGAATGCTGTCTTTCCTTTTTAACTGGGTCTTGCATGCTGATTGGTAGGCGATTGAACCATAGTCTATTTTGGATCTGACGAGTGTTTGATATAATTTGATTAAGCTATGTTTATTGGCCCCCCAGTTGGTACCCGATACGCGCCTCATAAGGTTCAGGTCTTTGTTACACCGAATAATTAATTGGTCGATGTGGTCTTTCCAAGTGAGTTTTCGGTCGAAGATCATACCTAGGTATTTGACACTATTCTTAAAATCAATTTTCTGGCCTCCTAGTGATAGCGTGATGTCTGTGTTTTGTTTTTTTGAGAATAGCACACCGGTAGTTTTGACAGCTGAAATTTGAATCCCCATTTATCGGCTCAGTCGCTAACTGTATATAGTACCTTTTGCATTATACTTGTTAATTTTTTTTATCGAGCCAGCAGATTTCCACATGGCAGCATCGTCAGCAAAAAGGGATTGTTCAATTTCAGGATGTTTTGTGTCAATTTCGTTGGCCAGGCCATTAATCAGGATGTTAAAAAGGGTGGGGCTTATGACGCTGCCCTGTGGGGTGCCGTTATCTAGCTGGTGGTCCATGGATATGGTGTTACAAAAACGAACTTTCAAGTTTCGGTCATGAAGAAATTTTTGTATCCAGTGTTGTATCCTGCCCTTAATTCCTAGGTTGTTTAATTGGGTGATAATCCCGTCCTGCCATACAAGGTCAAATGCCTTTTCTATATCCAAGAAAATGCCTAATCTATATTGGTGTTTGGCATTACCCTTTTTGATTGAGTGTTGGAGTCTGGCTATGTGGTCTAAAGTACTTCTTTTTTTCCGAAAACCGCTTTGTGTTTTGTTTAAAGTGATCGTACACCCTCAAGTAAAGTTTCCATCAAATGAAAGACCATTGCAAACTGTGTGGGAAAATATTTATTGTAATTTTTTACGATTTTATTCCTACGAAGTAGGCTACAGATCGCAAATTGTCCGGTAATGAGTCAGTCAGTCAGTCAGTCAGTCCATCCAAATCCTTTCGTCGGCAAAATAAGGAGAACCGTTGACATTAGAACCGTGATTTTTGGCATAAACGTGCATTAGGGCATTGTTACCAGCAAGTTCTGATCTGAAATAATTCTGATTAAAATTAGATTTATAATTAACACTTAAGTATATTGTTATAGATACATACCATCGATGTGGCCTGTAACAAAATTGACTGGACCTGGATAAAGTATCATGTTCCTTTTATGACCATGAAGCCAGGGGACCTCCTTATCAGTGGATTTAAAAGTCATTAAGGTCATTAAAGCGTGCCTGAGATACAACACATATCACGAATCGTTAGATTCTTGGTATGTGCTTTAGAATAGGTTAACCAGAAGACTATTCTGTGAAGTCATGTGACGCAGTCAGTATGTCGGCACCTCTTCCCACTTCCCTTATATGTGTTGTAATTGTCACTTGTCACTAATAGTCCCAGCTTTTCCCTGGCAGGGAGATAACACCAACCAGCTGTGTGTGTTGGGTGACTGGCTCAGTGAGAGGTCCTAAACTTTGCAGAGTAAAAATCATGTAGGCTGTACTGTCTGAATGAAGACAGCCTAGCAGAATTAGTTAAAGCTATCTCAGCATTCATGTAGTTTAAGCCTCTAGTTAATGCTTGTATATACCAATGATGCTTCCAAATGTCTTCTCCCTTCAGCTTCTGTACTTTTGTCTAAATTAGTTTAACAACACAGTATCAACAATATTTCACCCAATGCCAAAGATATATAATGAATATGTTTAACCCACATTAAGATATAAGATATATAATGAATGTTTAAGTCAGTTCTTCTTAATATAGACAACATCATGTATCTGACTTGCGATCTGGCTTGCTTTAATGTTTATACCCACCTGAGTGGATAAATATTACACAACCGAACACAGTATAGTTTCGTTCAAAATTTTATTTTCACAGTAATCTGTCGATGCATACAAACTGATGCGAAAAAGGTGATTGTGTGATCGTCTGCAGAAATTATCTTTATTACAATAAATTGTATACAGTTCAGAACTTTGACATAATGAAATGCATATAGAACATTACTGCTGAAAAATGAGAAATGGTGTTGCTTTTTAATACAAACATATATACAGTTGGATAATTAAAACAATAAAATTCGACAGGGCAATAATGTTAGGCTATATGAAAGATATTAGTTTAAACAATCTGCCAACATGGCCAATGCAAGCACATTTGTCGATAAACATTTGATACTTGCTGCGCTTGAGTTCATTTTATTTAATCTGACTTCTTATAATAGGATGTATATTTTGAAAATAAAATTCTTCATGCTGGAATTTGTGTCTTGGTGCAATGAAAAAATAAATATTTTCAATCTAATTGTTTTCCTGTCGAGGAAGTCGCTATTATTCCATTTTAGTACTTGAATTCTTCAACTTCCTCTATTTGTATTATAAATCAGACTGGAAATATGCAGTTCTTCTATAATTAATTTTCGCATCATTTAAGAATAGTTTGCCTTTTAAGGAAGAAACTTCACGTGGAGCCCGATTAAGAACGTCACTCCAAATTTGTTCATATCAAAACTTAAGGTGCATTTCCTGTCAAAAATGTGAAATGGCTCATTTTAATTATCCTTATATACTTATACTGGTTTTTGTCTCTCTATGCTCATTGTATATTGTCCTGCATGTACTATGGCATTGCTATTCCTAACTGCACACAGCCCTTCCTCTCAAGGTAAATATTACTACATACCACACTGGCTACGTGCTGCATTGTTTTTTCATGATGGAACACACTTTCGATCATCAATGTAAATGTAGCTTCATACGTGACACTAAAATGTATTGAGTACATGTAACTAACCCATATGAATATCCCATATAGAAATGCTTTGTGTTCACTCCTTTATGAACATGTAGCCAAGTTTCATTTGCAAAAGAAAATGTATGATTGCATCAACATAGGATATCGAATCAATAACTCATAACAATTTTACCACATCTGCACATGTCTGTGCATGATCAGTTGAATCAAAAGCAGACAGGAATGACAGAAAAGCTTTTATCTAATCTTGAATAATAAGATATAACTGATACCGTGTCGTATTGCCACATACTTTTATCTTATTACTCTTCTACCAGTCTCATCATGATGCAGACAACTTTTGACAATACCAAAAATGAATTACATGTAAAAGATTTTGCTATGAGATGATGTACCCCCCCCCCCCAAAGAAAAAAAAAGAAAAATACAAATCACTCATCACTCAATACCACTCTATACCATATGTGTACTGTAATGCTTCACAAAACCACAAAAAATAACATTTAATTGTAGTGATCCACATGCAAACCCATTCATCTACAATTGGGCAGACCAAGTTGAAGAAAATCTTACATAAATTCACGCTATATATATGACTATTTCACCATTTTAATGAATCGACGCTCATAAAACACCCTATCTATAACATTTATCTAACGAGCGTCAGAGAATTCACACATTCAAATACCGTAATTGGTAACTGTGATACGTAAATCAACATACTTACAAACAAGCGATTTGGATATAGTTCAAGACAAGCTGTCCAGCGCATCCACAAGTTATCTCCTTTGATTCAAATGCATTGAAACGTGGACAAATCTATCTAATAAATTCTCCACACAATAGAGACATCACAAACTGTCCTCATTATAAAATCTGAATTAACCCAAAAGTGGTCTCAGATATGTACAGAGTGTGGGGATTATCCATGTCTGTATGACAAGATGTGTTTAAGAGTGGATTGGTGAAAACGGGTTGCACGGCATGATCGCACGACCAGTGCTTATCGCGGTGCGATGGAGCACCCAAGTGCATCCATCCATCCATGTAAACCCAGTAGCATCAAAATGGTAAGCGTTTGTTTACACTTGTATGACGTTTGAACCGTGAATGCTTTTCAGATGATTTGAAGTTTTCAACATGCAGTTTCCAATCATTTGCTGACTTTGTCTTAGTTCTTGGGGTAAGATTTTTCCACTCTGCCATCAACTTTTTGGTCAGTGCTTGGGACCCATGGAAACCAGAAAAGGCTGCATGACCAAAATACTTCCTCCGGGTCATAGCATAGTATGTTGCTGGATTGATATATCTTTTGTTTTTCTTATTTCTTTGCTTCAACTGAACTACACGCTTAGCTTTTCGTAGTAGCGAAAGCATTGAATTATTCTGTGAGAAGTGTTTAGCCTTGACTAAGGAATCTCTTGCTTTCACAATTTTGTGAATTTCTTTCATGCCCAAGCTACACTCATTTGGGTTCTTCACTTTGCCGTCTTTCACTGAAGAATAAACAAAATCGACACCAACTATTGGATATGATCTTCTGGGACTGTGCTAGTCTGACAGCTTTTGGAGGGTTTTTGTTACTTACAGATTGCGAGGTTACCACAATGTACTGTTTTGCTGAAACTCTGTTCGGTATATCATCCAAAACCTCGCCGCCATTCTCCGTAATTGTTTTCTTCAACTTGGTCTGTCCAATATTTCCAGCAAGGAGAAAGTACTTTTCCTGAAAGATGTCTGATGACTTCTCAGGCATGACCTCATTACCACTTCCATGGGATATATCAGTTGTGGAGGCAGTGGTTTCTTCACTAGCTTGTACACTGTCTTCAAAACTGGGTTTTCTCAAAAACTCAGTGAATGAAGCCCCATGCAGCAGCGAGAAGATCTGTATCAGCTGATGTGTTAAACTGATCAATATCAAAGCATAGATTTTTAAATCTATGGAAGAAGGTGGCATATATGGGATCTTGCTTGTCTGTCTTTCTACCTCCGTGGCGCATGGTGTGATTGTAAAAATAACTGTTGTCTCTGCAATTGGCATTTTCCCCACCCTGTGCCATAAATCTGGCTAGAGGAAATGGCAAATTAGCCATGAGGCTGGGGACATGATCTATATAGAGCATCATGTAAGGTGTGAGCTTTTTCCAGCCATACCTCTGTACAAAAAGCTGATAGAAGCTTTCTGCATGATGCTTATATAGTGCCACATCTGCTTCTGTGTAGGACCATTCATAGTCTTGTGGATGAAGACTATCCTCAGCTGTCATGTGAAAATATGAGGACATACTTTGGGTTTTTTTTGTACCTCTTGAATATTGACTATATATCACACTTGGATATAATTTGAACAAAAAATTACATGTGTAAACAAAATATGTCTAAATTTCTCTTGTCATTTCAAATCTTGATCCATTTTGATTCCTTGATCAGGGGATACAGAATCACTGCCACGGAGTGTGTTGGTATGTCACAGCAATTTCGATTCACACAACGAAGCTGAGGTGGTTTAACGTTTATCAATGAAGAAAATCACCGATCAACCGCCATAGAATATAATGTGAAACAAGAAAACCGGAATAGTACATTCATCAGATTGCCGATGCCCAAAATGTGTTGTCTCATATATCTAGATAACAACGTGATGTAGAGACGCTATTTATTCGTCTTTGTACCGGTTATGCCCAGGAGAATGACATAGAATCATTATTATCATGTGCATAGAAGATGTTGGTCTTGAGTTGAATTACCGTAAACTACATAAATGCTACCTTTCTACTATAGTACTATATATAAAAATTTGTTGTATTGTTGGGAAAATAATGTGATTCAAAAACTTGTTTTGATCCTGTACAAGGGCACTGAAAACCATTAAAGAGATGTAAATGTATTTTCACACGTAAAGCTTGAAATCTACTGAACCCATATTATTCAATCTGTTTCCTTTAATTAAACAATTGTAAAATTAAATCGGCGATCGTTATTTATTTTGGAATGAAGGCGCATTAGGAGACTGTTACCAACAAGTTCTGAGCTGACCTACTTTTGATGAAAATTTCTGGTGATTTTGATGAAAATCACTGGCGATTCTGACTTGGGCGGTGCCCATCTTAATATAGGCAGGATTTCAACTGGGGGTGGGGATTTCCAAGGGTTCAGTTCGCGTTCGAGTCCTAATGCCTACTGTACTTCGTAGGTCCTGTGACGTTAGTCACACTGCCATGTTACACAAAGTCAACTGCAAATAAAGCATGGTATTTATGGTGGTCTGTTGCAATCATATTTAGGTCCAGTGACGTCACACTGCCTTAAACATATATTTCAAACTGTGTATGTACTTTCCAATGCTTGGTTCAAGCCTAAGGTGTGTATACTTTGAGCTTCAACACAGACTCATTGTTCTAATGTGCATGTTTCACCAAAACCTGGGAGAAAAGTGTCAAGTCAATTTGAATATTGCATTTAATTTCCCAGATTTTGGTGAAACATGCACATTGGAACAGTGAGTGTGCTGAAAAGCAAAGTATACACACCAATTGTTCAGAACATGGCCGCCGAGGAGTGACACGAAAAATATCGCTCTGATACCTCTGACCAGTATAAATTGTACATGAGGGAGCTGTGAACATTTATAACCGCAGAAGTGAGACTTTATACCAGTAAGCATAATACCGAAGAGGTGAAGTGATTTTATGGACGCTTATTAGACTTTTTTTTGCCATAATTGTTGGCTTGTGCATGAAAACTTTTGGGGAGAACATCACGCGAACGAGCGAACAATAGGCGTGACGTGGCAGCCAGCTGCACGGGCAGCGTGATTTGTAAAGTAGCCAAACCGGCCTGCTTAGGTTTGAAACACTACGTCGTGCGACCGACTAAATCAAGGTGAAATAGAATGTCAGAGGAAAACGATACCAGGAAAAGGCCAATAATAAGTTCACAAAGCAGTGTAGAAGGGTCTCCGATCAGCGAAAGCTCGCGAAAACCAGCTAGCAAAAAACACAAACAGGAAAACATCGCCATGGAGGAGCAACTCAAATGTATTATGGACAAGCTGAATGAAATGATTACAGGTGAGAATTTACGAAAAAATTTAGAACTCACAGAGTCTAGGATTGTGAATAAATTCACCAACCTGCTTGAGAAACAAGAATCCAGGATTTTTGAGTTAGAAAAAGAAAATGACAGACTACAAAATGATTTCAAAGAATTATGTTTGGAGCATGAAAAGGATCAGGAAGAAATCACCAAGCTATACAAAAAAGTTGATTACTTAGAAACAAAGGTAAACGATTCTGAGCAATATTCTCGAAAGGAGATTGTGCGAGTATATGGGATAGGTGGTGATAGTAAACAGGAAACAATAGAGGAATGCGAGGGTAAAATCATAGACCTGTTGAACAACAAACTTGAAATAAACATTGAGCCGCGTGACATTGAGATTGCTCACCGACAAGGCTTTGTGCAAGCAGATATTGGAGCAAAACCTAGGGCTATTATGGTCAAATTTCTGTCCCGAAAAACAAAAAATGAAGTGATAAAAAAAAGAAAAGCACTGAAAGGCACTAAAATTGTGATTCGGGAGGACCTCATAACGAAGAATCACCTCTTATTGAAAACTGCAGCAGGTCACCCACTAGTGTTGTCAGCCTGGTCCCGGGACGGGAAAATATTCGCTAAGAACTATAGCGAGGAAATCAGACAGGTGACATCACTACAGTCCTTAGACAGCTTGATAAGCATGAAGTCCCCCTCCCCTACTAGACCCTCGCCGTCAGAAAACAACATGCAGTCTAAGACATCAGCTGCACCGAGAAGGGAAAGTGGAGGCAATGAACATGGAAAGGACTAGTTCTTAGTGATGTACCTTTTCGGCTGGGGGGGGGGGAGAGTCAAACAATATTGACCTGAATCCACTTACAAATTTGAGATCCACAAATGTTACAATATAATGTGGATACTACGGAGTGTGGAATCAACACGCAGTGTTGAAATGGGGGTACTGAACCTAGAATCAATCATATATGAACTTAATCGATACCAGAATTGAACTATGTACCAAATGACAATGACATTCACCGGCTGTATAAAATGAACTGATACAACCATATTTGTAACCTTAAATATTTGTATGCATTCAATTTGACATAAAACACATAGATATATAACAATAATCTAAATGGTATTCGAGTGCTAACTTAATAAAACAAATTACTGTAGCGGTTTAAACAGGCTATAAAGCATATGTAGATACAAAGATGTGTATACCACAGATTAGCCATGTAAATAGAGAAAAAAAATTCTGGCATGTATAGAATGTCACACGAATGTTTTTTTAAAGTATTTTTTTCACCCATAAATAAACTTCATCTAAATAGAAGCTTGGCGTAATATTCCTCGAAATGTGATCGTTTATTTTATTTTTATTTCTATTATAGCTAGTATCGCTTTTTTTTTCTTTTTTTTTCTTCTTTTTTTTTTCTTTTTTTCTTTCTTTTTTCTTTTTTTTTCTCTCTTCTGCACATGTGTAGTTTTGACTGCCTGCCATGACAGTACACCGACAGTCCACAGATTTTTAGTATTATTATTATTATTTTTTTTTTTTTATGTATTTACCTATCTTTTGCTCGCTTCCCTATGCGGTTGGCAATATAAATGTAAATGTACCGCAATTGAAGGTCCCGCTCACGGTCGGATTGTAAAGGCTCCATCATGCAATTTGCGTCATCCACCGAATTCTCGAAGTTACAAGATGGATAAATATTTAATTTCAAAGGGCACCCTTACTTACAATTTGACATTGAAATGCATACGGTAAAAATATTTTGTCATCCTGTATGGAACGCCACATGAAAGCCAACATACTGCTCCTAATTTGGTAGAAAACTTTCCGTCTTTATATAGTTGATTGAGTTATCTACCAGTTTACTAAGCAGGAGAGGTATCGAGCATATCTACGTGTCAACCTAGTTAAGTTGTTTTTTAGTTTTACTAACTAAATGTGTCACTTGTGTGTTGTCTGTGTCTACATGATTGTTGCCACCTTTTCTATGATATGTCCATGTAATGTATTTTTTCATGTCCTCGATACACACGCTGAGAAATTTGTATACCATAAAATGACTGTGCAGGAACTTGATGGGATAGGGTACCTAAATAAAAATATGCTCCAGACTACCAAGGAACAAGATATGACTACACTCAACTCCCACCAGGATAAATACTCAAAATGGAAAATGTCAAAATAGTGTCCATGAATTGTCAAGGCTTGGCTGAGTATAGGAAAAGACAAGATGTGTTTCATTACTTAAAAAAAAACAGTTCTCAATCATCTGTCTTCAAGACACTCATACTGATCCAAAATATGTAGCGAACATTAGAGATGAATGGAAATTAGATGCCTGGGTGAGCCCCTTCCGCTCCAATGCACGGGGAGTTATCATACTGTTTAACAATAATTTTGATTACAAAATTAATTCAGTCGAACAGGATCCAGAGGGGAATTTTCTTATACTAAATGTGGATATATATGACACACCAGTTACCCTAGTTAATATATATGGCCCGAATAGCGATAAACCTTCTTTCTATAACAATATGATTAACAAAATTGAGAATATTGGCAACGCATCTGTCATCATTTGTGGCGATTGGAATCTGGCTATAAATCCAGATATAGACACTGATAACTATAAACACGTAAATCACCCAAATGCCAGGAATACAGTCTTAAAACTTATTGAAGAAAAAGAATATACAGACAGTTGGAGAATAACCCACGAAAATACTAGAAGGTACACTTGGAGGAAAAAAAATCCCAGAAAACAAGCACGATTAGACTTATTTCTCACAAGCAAAGACATTTTTAATTTAACAATAAAAGCAGAAATCCTTCCAGGGTACAAAACTGATCATTCCGCGATTTCTTTGACATGTAAATTCACAAATACTGAGAGAGGACGTGGATACTGGAAACTAAACTGTTCATTGCTGAAAGACATAGAATATGTGAAAGTAGTAAACTCATTAATTGATGATACCGTAGAAGAATATGCTCAAATCCCATATAACCGAGACAAACTGCCAGAAATACAGCCGCTGGAAGTACAGTTATGCATAAATGACCAACTTTTCTTAGACACTTTATTAATGAAAATTCGGGGGGAAACAATAAAATACTCGTCAATGAAAAAAAAGAGAGAGACTCAAGCGGAAAAAGATCTAGAGAGAACAATTACAGTGCTTGAAGAAGAAGTGAATGCAAACTTTAGAAACATCCCAGATATTAAATTAAATGAACTAGCGCAGGCAAAAAAAGACTTAGAAGAGATCAGAAATAAAACAATACAGGGGATAATTGCAAGAACAAAGGCTCAGCGGATTAACGAAGGTGAAAAACCAACTAAATACTTTTTGGGAATGGAAAAAAGAAATTATACTAATAAACTAATGACAAACTTAACCACATCAACGGGTGATTCCGTATATAATACGAAAGACATACCTGAAGAACAGAAACATTATTATAGCGAACTGTATACAGAAAAAAAGACAGAAGGAAATGATAGCATTCGAGATTATTTGTCAAGGGCTAAAGTGACCACTTTGTCAGACAGGGAGGCAGAAAAGCTTGAAGGCTACATTACATACGAGGAACTTACACACGCTCTAATGACAACAAAAAATGATAAAAGTCCAGGTCTAGATGGTTATCCGGTCGAGTTTTATAAAATGTTTTGGAGGAAAATAGGCGGTTTTGTTTTAAGATCAGCTAACGCTAGTTTTGATAAAGGGGAGCTACCAATAACCCAAAGGCAAGGTGTTATCACATGCTTGCCAAAACCAAACAAGCCAAGAGACCTGCTGAAAAACTGGCGTCCAATTTCACTACTTAATGTAGGATATAAACTTGTCTCTTCCTGCATCGCTAATAGATTGAAAACTACCCTAAATAAACTTATCCATGAGGACCAGAAGGGGTTCATACCAGGCAGATGCATCGGAGAAAATATTAGACTTTTATGTGACGTTTTATTTGAGACTAAAAACTTACAGATACCAGGATTATTATTATCTATAGATTTTGAAAAAGCTTTCGATTCGATATCCTGGGATTTCATAGAAGAAGTTATTGAAACTTTTAAATTCGGTGAGTCTATCCAGCATTGGCTAAAACTACTTTACAAAAATATACAAAGCTGTATTGTTCAAAATGGGCACCTTTCGTCCTTTTTTGATATAAATAGAGGTTGTAGACAGGGCGATCCTATATCCCCATATTTGTTTTTACTATGCGCGGAGATTTTAGGTAAAAAAATTAGAGACAGCGAGAAGATTAAAGGAATCGTACTGAGCGACAGAATACAAAATTTGCCAGTACGCAGATGATACTCAGCTAATCCTTGACGGTTCGGAGAAATCACTCCGGGAAGCTCTCATATGCATAGAAGAATTTTATAAATACTCCGGATTGAAAATTAATATAGAAAAAACAGTTGCCATGTGGATTGGATCCTTGGGTAGTCTGGAAACAAAACTATGCCAAGATATAAAGCTAGCTTGGGTGACGGAAATTACAGTTCTAGGAATACAACTTAGTTCTGTTGACTTTCATAATATCTGGAAAGTCAACTATCTGTCTAAAATGAACGATCTGAAAAAAGAGCTGTCGAGGTGGAAACTTCGTAACCTTACGCTACTGGGAAAGATAACGGTCATCAAATCTAAAGCACTGTCAAAGCTTGTGCATCTCTTCCTTGCCTTGCCAAACCCACCAGAAAACACTATGAAAGAACTGAATACTAACCTGTTTAAATTTATTTGGAATGAAGGTAGCGACCGAATAAAAAGAGGCGTAATAACACAAGACTATAAATATGGAGGACTGAGAATGGTTAACTTGAAAAATTTTGTACAGGCATTAAAAACCTCATGGATAAAAAAATTAATACTACAGAAAGGAAAGTGGCAAAGTCTTCTCGGCGGAAAGTATTATGAAAACATATGTAACCTTGGCCCCGAGTACTCAAGGGTAGTCACGCGTGATATACAAAACCCTTTTTGGAAAGACACCCTCCAAGCCTGGCATCACGTCCAAAAGGCAATGAAATATAAAATTCTCGACAATATATACAACGAACCGCTTTGGTACAATCACCATTTCCGGACACCCAATCTTTTTATAGAAAACTGGTATAACCATGGTATCAAAAATCTAAGGGACATAATCAATATAGAAGGTCAAATAATGAGTTTAGTCGAGCTAAAAACATGGTATGGCATAAAGGGGACCTTTTTGGACTATAACCAATTAACCAAATCTATACCCAAGAAATGGACAAAGAATGTGGAAGAAAACTACTCGCGTATTTTGAGAACCAGCCCCCGTATTACACAGTATATTGAGTTCCTGGTAAGGCAAGCGAAGGGATGCAGAAACTATTATGATATATTGAATGACGATAGGTGTTTCAACCCCACAGTTTGTAGTACATGGGAGAAGTATTTACAAAAAGAAGATATTGTATGGAACAACACATTTGCCAGCATCAGACGGTGTACTGGCTCTACTACACTAATAGATCTACAATATAGATTCTTGCATAGAATACTAAGCACCAACGGTTTTTTATACAAGATTGGTAAATCAGAGAGCGATATTTGTGAAGTTTGTAAAGCCTTTGTAGAAACAATAGAACATATATTTATAGAATGTGAAACTGTCAAAAAGCTGTGGACCGATTTAGAAAAGTGGTGCAAAGAAGTAGCAAAATTAAGAGGGTCTATAACTGCTGATCGAATTGTACTTGGTTGGGGTAAAGGACAAGAAGTCATGAATGATCTGATGCTGCTTACTAAAAATTATATATATAATTCAAAATTGCACAAATCTAAAGCACACATAAAAGCGTTATTACAGATCATTCAGAAACACTATAATACCGAGAAATATATAGCAAATATGGAAAATACATTGGATAAATTTAATAGAAAATGGATACTTTTTAACAAACATTTTAATAGTCAGCAGCAGTAGATTTCATGTGAGCTTCAGGCTAGAACTAGGTACCATAACGTCTATAATGAGCAAGAGATTACTCCCTAAACGTCTGTATATATTTTCATGTGTGTGTATCTATACTTTTGTAAATGGATGTGCAAATATGTGATCATCTGCATGTACACGTTTGTTGGCACACGTCTGTGACACAAAAATGAATAAAAAAAAAATAAAAAAAAAATAAAAAAATAACAACAATGTAGCAAAATTTAAAAATAACTACCATTTTGGTGGATACAAACTTTTTCTTCTAGGTGGGTTTTCTCATATACTCTCCTAATAGCTGGCAGTTACTCAGGGAAATATTATAATTATCCATTGTACCGTGAACTACCAGGAATATTCCAAATGTGCCAACGGAGGATCACTTGTATATATGTGCATATGAAATTCAGTCAATAAAAAAAAGTCTACACACCAAAATAAATTTGACGTGAGTGAGATCGGCCTATATGACTTACTGTCTGATGGATCTTTACCAGGTTTTGGTATTGAGATAACAATAGATGATTTCCATTTGTTCGGGAGTTGTTTGGTCTTCCAGCTCACACTAATTAGTTTTAGAATTAGTTCCTGAGTGTTGTTTGGTAGGTGCTTTAGGATTGCATACCCTATAGTTGTCTTCGCCGGGTGAACTTTCTTTTTCAGAGTGTAAAGCTTTTCTGTATTCATTGATATTAAAGTCTCCGTTAAGGTAGTTTTCTATATAATCATTTGTGTCATTTTCTTCTGGCTGATTTGGCTTCTTTGATGCTTTTTTCTGCTATTCTTTTCAGTTCCTTATATCTTTCATGATCTGGAGCCGACTTTTTTTGAATTTTCTGAGTGCTTTTTGCTTTGCCGCGATGTTCCTTCCACACTCTTGGTCCCACCAACGCACTGGATTCTTGTTGGGCCGCTTATTCGTAACTGGAATATGCCTTTGTGTTTTGTTTAGAGGTTTGCTGGTTATATTTTCATTGAAAGTCTCTATATCATTACTAATTATATCGTCATGAATTAGACTTTGACAATCGTTTTGGAAGCTTTCTCAGTCTGCCTTGGAGTATTGGAAGCGTGGGAGAGGGTCTGTCTTTTCAAAATCTGGTTTCATGCTAAATTTAGTTAGGATTGGAAAGTGGTCGCTGTCTAGCGTATCTGGTAAAACTTCCCATTCTGATTTAACTGCTAGTTCGGGAGAGACTATTGTTAGGTCAATTGCAGTGAGTTTACCGGTTCGCATATCTATTCTCGTCCGGTCTCCTGAGTTCAGGAATACTAGGTTATTATCATTTAACCATTTTTCTACTGATTTACCCCTATCATCTGACGTGGTGCAGGTTTCGTCCCAGATTGGATTATGGTTTTGGCGAGTCATATTTTTGGGTGATTTTGTTAAGTTCTTTTTGTGATATTGTTTTTAGAGTGCCAGGGGAGTACAGGTTCACTATATTTATAGGTCTATTATTTTGGAACACCCGTATAGCT